>JAPDSC010095439.1:0-12217 GCA_026290005.1 Latrodectus geometricus | reverse complement strand
TTAATGTATTTAAATAATCTTTCAATATATGAACGATATTTAAAGTATAATGCCATTGTGCAATAATTAAATACATGATAAACAAAAACTATAAATCAGCTTTTTCCTTATTGAAACAGACTATTTAACAAAATCAAATCTATAATCTCTAGGATGGCAAAAATATTTTTCTAATATATAAGAAAAGGATATTATTACTACTTGAAAATATAACAATAACAATTTCAAATTTCACCATATTTTCTTCTAATCTATTTTGCAACTTCCTATGTAGAGGGCCTTGAGTGTTTGGAAAATAAAATGCAATTTTCTTTCCAACGGAAACGAGATTTTATTCATCAATTTTACATTGCATTATAAAATAAGCATTCTATTTCATGAAAAATTCAAAAAGAAATATATTTATTTTGAAGGCTAAAATTGCCTGGAATACGTGTTTTAGAAATCGAATAATTGGAACATTGAAGTAGAGTAGAAAGTAATATGCTAAAAGTGTTTTCGTAAGACATTTCATAACACTTATTCTTTGAATTTTTCATGAACATTTTTTTATCATATAAGCACTTGTTATCATTGTAATAAAAAAATATGTATTACATGTGTGTGAGATACTTGCATTAATATGATAAGAAATCTTTAGAATTTAGTTAGATTACTTATCGAAAATAGATTTTTGCAAAGGAATAATGGTCTCAACTTTAAACACAATGTTTTCAAATATTAAGTTTAGTTATAATATTAAGCTTATATTTATACAAAACGTTTTAAATTTAATGTGTCCAAATGATAATAAAGATATTTGTTTATCCTCTAAACTGAAGTTCATCTGAATTTAGATATCTAAAATACATGATTTTTATATGCATTGACTAATTTCTAGTCACAAATAATGTTTTATTTTTCTGAATTCAATATTATTGCCAATAGCTGTTTAAATGAAGCTAAAGTTTATTATAGCATATAATAAATAATTTTAATAAGTTACAATGATGGAAGCAATAAACATTTAAATTTTTGCTCGAAAATTGATAGGATTATCTGTTAAGTCTGATAAAGTTTTCTAAATCGCGGGTTTTTGTATAACCTGCAAGTCTCAATTATTATGCTCATTACTTCGAGAGCGCATTTGAGCAAAGAACTATTATTTACATATTTTAAGAAATGAATAAATACTATACTAATATATCAAAGCAATAAAAATTACAAAAAAGAAATTTTCAGTGAAATTGTTAACAGATATTCAGTTTCAAGTGTACAAATATCAAATATCTATTCGGCTGCTATTTCGAGGTAAACAGCTCGTTTACCTCGAAATAGCAGCCGAATTGGAAGCTTTCTTAGTAGCATTATCAATTTAGCAATGCTCTTTGGTTCTTGTGTTCGATTGCTATTTCTCACATGAATTTTTTGAATGGTTTCGAATTCACTTTGAATTATAGCTCAGTGAGTAAGAGTGAACACAGGAAATGATTTTTGTTAATTAGAGTAGCATAAATTAAATAATACTTTATACTCAATATCTCTCTATGCACACACACACACACACACACACACACACACACACAAAGATATAAATTTATAGTCTGGGAAGGAAAAAAGACCTGCATAACGAATAAAGTTCAATGTTTCCACGATAACTGATAAATCACGCGCACATAAGTCATATATAATAAGCTATTAGTCAAGTAAATGTTTGCTTGCATGAATATGAAAAAAATCATGGGATCATATTTATTGTACTTGGCGTCATTACGATAAAAAATAATTTTGATAATTATTAAACTGGTAATATGTGAAATATGGGATATCTTATTGAGGAAATTATAAAAATAGTATGATGTCATAATTTTTTTAACCCTGAACAGCTTATTAAAATCATTATTATGTTTCACTTTCAAATTTTCGCTATTTTATACATGAATGAGCTTAAGAAACTCTTAACATTTTTAATTGCAATTTAAATCAAAATTTGTAATAAATTACGCAAATTTATTGAACAATATATCTGTTTCACAAATCATAAAAATATGGCTCATTAGCCTGGTTAGGTAGGGTGCATCAAAAATTTTTTCCTAACATAAACAAAAACCTTAAGTAATGACAAATAACTACACGAAAAGCAAGGGCACATAAACAGAATGCTTCAATGTGTTGTTGTTGCTGTGTTGTTACATATGACACTTGGAAAAACCAAGCCCACATGTCAGGGACTGAGTGGTGTACGACTTTCACTCATAGATGGCAGCACCATCGAATTATTCTAATTTAAAATAGGAAGCCAGAGAAGACCCAAGACCAGTCTCCTGTCACTTCCATTGTTGTTAATGTGGAAGTGAATTTTGGACATTGTTGTCAAGATATATTTTACGTGTCCCAGTCGCCATCAGTGAATATGACGGATCTTCGGATAGGCCGGGATTCCCCACCATCTGGAAACGAGAACGACTCCCTACCCAACCAGCCCACCACGGCCCATGCTCCATTGTATAAATTATTATCAATTCTGCCCCTTTTTCTGTCGAAAATTTTCAAAGATAGTAACAGAGGGAAATTCCCCATATAGCTAGAAACTAGAAAGAAAAAGGTTACAAAAATGATATTTTAGCTTACTGATTATTTTTTTATGAATGAGATTAGAATTGATGTTCTGATGATTTAAATTAATAAAATAAATAGTAGATAAAATACAATTTTTTTAACCCCTAACCATTACAGAATTTCCTTCTTCTGTACAAGGAGGAGTAAAATATAAGGCAACTTATTTTGTCAGTTACCCAGTGGGTGTGCCATCGTTGATGTGAAAATAGTTGAGCTTTTAAAATTTAAAAGCAGGGACTACTCAGAAGATAACTTAATTAGCTGGCATAATATCAAGTATAATGTTCCGTGGATAATATTGAAATCATGACCTATTTTAGATGCTCCAGTCAATGGTTATAAATATGAAAGTCCTTTGGTTAGGGTTGAATATTGAATTCACTAACTTCCGGTGTTAATAATGACGTACTTTATCAACAAGGCCACCACACATAATTTTATATGGTAATAACTATGAATATAGATTTTCTGATGATTTTCCTAGTAAAATTAAAATTAAACTCAAGTTATTTGTAAATTCTTATGTAAGTTTATATGCATATACATTTAGCTTTCTTAATTTAAACTACGAAGTAAAAAAATTCGTCAATTTTTTATCTCGTAGTTCATATATTTCGTTAATTTTTCACAGGTTTTCCCTATAAGTATATTTGAGGAAAACTTGTGTTATCTTTTAAATACTTCTTATGTTAAGAAAAACAAATAAAGTTTGTAGTTTAAATTTCTGCTCACATAACATTTTTTTATTTTATTTATTCATTTATTTTAATTTTTTTTTGTTATGTAAAATTAATTTCTTATTTCTAATGCACAATAAACAAAAGAAATCATAAAGAAACTAAATTTTTAATGGCAGACAAAAGAAAATAAATAAAAAATTAAAAAAAATGTAGTATTAAATGGCTTATCGTTACTAAACTGGAAATCTTTGAAATATTATATAACTTTAAATAATATATAACTTTAAGTTTAAAGTATATGTATTTTTTCAGAATTTTTATGTACTTCATTTGTTATATATTTTGAATACATGAAAATAATCGAATACAATCGTTACGTAATCAATCCTTTCCATGGATTCATAATACAATTTTCATGTTGTTTTAAATTTTCAATGTTTTCATTAAATTGTCTCACTGATATCTTTTTTGTTCGCTAAGCATATTTAAATCTAGAGCGACATTTCAGATACGATTGATTTCATACCATTACAAACACCAATACATAGGAGAGATTCCAATCCGAAAATTGTTGAATTGAAAGCTAGAGCATTATTAACACTTCATGTGTTTTCATTAGTCTAATGCATAAAATATTGTTTTCATAATGGAAATTTTGAAAGTTAAATAAAAAATATTGGGATAATTAAATTATACAATTGAAATTTTGCCCTAATTTCAACATTATCTGTTCAATATTCGTTATTTGTTGCAAAGATAATAATTATTACTCTATCAGTGAAGTAAAATGAGTATCATTAGCTTATTACACATTTCCATCACTGTTAATTGTAGTTATAATGTCATTTGATCAATAAATATCTCATTACTTTCATAAATCCTGTATTACTCCTTTTCCTTATAAAAATTTCATCATATTAAATAACAAATCCAACAAAAAGTTATTTACTTTCGATAAATTCTTTACTCAAAACTTCATTATTTGATAAGTAATTACTGTATGTTTAGAGACTAAAATGATTTTCTTTATTATATATTTTTAGCTCAGAATCTCACTACTAATTTTTATTGTTGCTTTGTTAAATGGAAGAATGACTAATTACATGCTGTTTCTTGATTACATAATTGTATATTTGTAGTGCTTGAATTATATTTAAACATAACTCTTATTTTATCATTGCCTTATATTTATTTCAGATTCATTGACAATATCATATCTGGCATTCATAATTGATGTTATAAAATGTTCACCTATCATTCATGTAAAATAAATGTATAATTAATTTCAAACTATTCATATAATGGCTTATGTTTTCGCATCAATATTGTAATAATGGATGACAAGGCAAATTAATTTTTTGAAGTAATCAATAAAAAAACATGTTATTAAAAACAAAACATTTTCTTTCGGTGAAAATTATATCATTAATTGAATTATTCTCATTATTTCAAATAATGTTACACGCAATGTTGATTAATATCAGAAAAATGTTTTATGCTATTAATTATAATAAGTTATTCTTTATTATCTTAAAGATTCAACTAAATTTTGTAAAGATATATTTCTTTTCTGTTTTTGTTTTATACTTTATATAAAATAGTCTTTAAATAAATTACAATTGAATTTTGCATATTCTTTTTACCTGAAATCATTGTTGATGTATTAAATAATTGATAAATTACTTGGCATTGTGTTTTCTCATAAGTAACTTCAATTTATACTGGCGATAAAAAAAACTGTTATTATCAAAATTTTCTTTTGCGCAATGTAATAAATGTATAAATAATATTTACAAAATTCGTTTAACTAACATACTTTTTAAAAGCTTAACACAGAAATAAAAACTGATGATAATTTTACAAATAAGCAAGGAAATTAAAGAAACTAAAGAATATATTTAAGTATATCATTTGTTATTTAAAACATATTTTTATGATACACAAAACACTTTGTCATCAAGAAGTGCATAAAATATAAATATAAAGTTTATATTAGTATATAAATATAAAGTTTATATTAATACATAAATATAAAGTGGATAAATATTAAATATAAAGTTAATTATAAAAGCATTTATCAGTAGTGATCTTAAACTGAAAGAAATCTTGCTATACATATAGCACGTATTTGAATACACATTCTTGCTGAGAAGGTGTAATAACAATGTTTAAAGCAATTTTTGTAGTATTGAATGCTTCATGCTTGTAGCTCAAATAAGTTAAAATGATAATATATTAGAAATATTGGCTTCTTGCACATGAAAAAGAGATATGCACAAATAGTTCGGAATTTGTTATATTATTTTTTAGTAAACAACACGACGTAACAAATATTAAATATGCAAGGAAAATAACGGGGTCGTACCTGTATTTGCATTGTTGTTTTAAAGAGAAACATATTTTACTTGTATTTATAATATTGAACATATTGCAATGTTATAATCGTATTCTCATTACTCATGCATTTTAGGCTTGTTTAATATTATTTTTATTCTATACAGATTCTCAAAAAAATTAAACATTTTTTTTAGCATTCATGTTTTAATTTCGGAAAACTCACACAATTTTAGGTTACGTTTTACATGGTTTTAAAGGTTTTTCTTAGAAAGAAATAAGAAGAATAAGAAGAAAGAAAATTTTTTAATAATTAATATTTCCGATATTAGATATGGTTATTTGGACAATTATTATTGATTACTAGCTAAAAATAATTCTTTACGGATATTTTTAAAATTTAATTGATGATTTATATTTGAATTTTATTTATAATGATTTATCGTAGTTCTTTTTTATCTAATACTTTTAAAACATAATCATAAGATATCCTCATCGAGTGTTCCCTATAAATACAGAAAATAAAAAAATGTAATACGGTAAATTCTCCATAGATTCTCCACAGATTTATAGTAAAAAGTTATAACACCATAAATAAAATCGCTGGGCATGAAAGTGGTATGAGAAAGATATTAATAATATTAATTTAAGATTTTATCAATGATTATATAATTAATGTAATTTTGACCAGCAGCATTATCTATTAATAAATCAATTTGTGTTCTTAAATTTTAAGACAATAATAATATCAATAAAATTTTCATTATTATTTGTGTAACTAAACACATTTTATTGAATGTTACTGAAAATGAATTATCCCTTTAAGAAATTATTTATTTATTTATTTATTTTGAAAAATTAAAAACATTCTTGGTAATGATTAACGATTATATATTATTACTTAAGAATGTATGATGCAGTTGCTTTTTATTAGAAAATAGTAAGGTTTTATGCGTTTATATAGTACTTTCTTTTTACTATACGTGTCTTGAAATGAATCTAGAAATAATTTTAATTAATGGATATAATTACCATATTTTTGTTGTTGTTGTCTTGTGCCAGCTGGCTGGCAGTATGGGTTGCCCTGCTCCACTTTTTCAACTGAACCATAAATTGGTGTCCGACTTTTTCCTTAGACTCATGCCATAGGTGCCAGTTTAAAAGGTAGGCAAACATTCACAGTCCATTTGTACAAGGAAAGGACAAATGCAAGAGAGATACTGAGAGAGAAAGCACAACCATGTCCAAACCTTAATTCGAACCCCGGACCTCTCCATTTGCAGGAAAGCACGCTGACCACTGGATATTTTGTTATTTTATATGAATAATCAGAAACAGTTTTTTAGATAGAAGATTTGAATTAATAAAATTAGAAAAATAAGATATCCTATCATCAGCACTTTTTTTAAAAAAAATGTAGTAAATTCAATTTTTGACAAATTTCGGAAAGATAAAGCATTAAACTTCGCAAAATATATACTTAAAAAGAGAATGCGAAAGATTTTGAATAAAATAGTTTATTCCTCTTTTATCAGACCTTGCGGTTTTCATTTTACTTTGTATAGACTTAAGCAATGAAATGTTTATTCATTTCTTTCCAAAGTCCCACCATGTTTTATGAGATAAGACATAAAAAGCTTTTCGTTCAGATGTACATGAGTAGAGCATAAATTTCTAAGCATATGTAAAAATTTCCTTACAGAAGTTATTTCTACATACTTTACAAAAGCGTGTTTTATTCGAAATAAAAGCAGAACTTGTAAGAAACATGTGGCAACATGTTTGTTTCATAGAAAAAATCTATATATTTTATGAAGCCCACCTTAGCAAATACATTACTAACGAAAGATTTATAAATATTGATTATAGTTAAGCACATATTTTATTAAATCTTTCCTCAGACATTAGAAAAAATTTTATTATGCAAGATACAAAGTTAAACTTTCTAGTTTGTGGATGTAATTATTGGGAGAATTCTTATTCAATTCAAAGTTGTAAAATTTGACAGAAAGATAAATTTTTCTCATTAAAATACTCAAAAATGACAAATTTAACTTATGAATATTAAATAATAACCAGTATTAATTGAAAAAAAACCATAGCATTGAACCAATTTGAGGGCAACGTAAACTCTATCCTACTTCTTTTTAATGCGTGTCAACTGCATTTATGATACTCTAGATGGGCTCAGAAACAACAAAACATTTTACTATTATATTTTTCTTATTTATATAATATTAATAAATAATTTCATTAATTACAAACTAATTGCGCGAACTATTTACATATGCTTTAAAATCATTTATAGTATATATTATTCTAAAAAATACCTTTAAATGAACTAAAAATTGAGAATTTCTAACTTGAATTGAAAATTATTTTTTTTAACTAAGTACTAACATAACAATCATCAATAAGGATTGTCTCATATTTGCTTTATTACAATTTATGAACACATTATGTTTGAAAGTGACATGAAAGTATATATAATGGACTATTAGAAATGCTTCCATTACAAGCTAACATATTTAAGGATCTAAAATGATTGTTAACTTGACATTGCATCGTAGACAACTTGAAATCCGAAGGTATTCTGACAGACGTGTATGCAGAAGAAGAAAGCACAACATATATCTTCCATTACTCAAGAATGGCTGGGATTGAACCAGGAACATTATAATCTGAAGAGCATTGTCCCATAACTTTACATATGGTGAGACAAAATCGATACTTAAAAGGATTTAGTAATATTAATAAGCTGGATGTATTATTTTGGGATACCAAAATAAAGGAATAGTACATTTTTATTCGCATTGGCATAGATATTAAATAAAATTTAATGCAACATCAAATTACAGTTAAGTCAAGTATTCCTTGTAAATTCCTATTGATATTTTTATTCAATCATTGTTACCAAACATAAGATTCACTATTTCTCTTAAAACTTACCTCAAACATCAAATTATTAAAGTGCGTATTCTTGAAAGGGATGTCTTAGGAATATGAAATCAAATATCTTCGAATCAGTATTTTTGGTTTTACTTTCAGTAAAACCGATTATGTTAAGATATATTCTTGCCGAGGAATTTTGTTTTTGTCGATTACTCTCTCCATATAATGCAATGAAACTACGTAAAAAACAATGATAATTACATAGCCCAGTTCCTTTTAAAATGAAAAATATTGCTTAGTATTTTTCAAATTAATCATAAATTGAATTATTAGGAAATTGAATAAATGAAATTATTTATAAATTGCAAAATATTATTTAATATTTTTCACTTTATAAATTGTTCACTAATTATTAATTTCTGATTATGAAAGTGAAAAGTTTCTATATTCGTTAAAGATAATTTATACTGTTTCAGTATTCATTTATTTTTAAAATGTCTGAGATGTTAAAGTTAGTTATACAAAATACTCAAATTTTCTTTTATTAATTAAATATCTTTGTAAAAATAAATAATTTTACTAGTTTCTTTTTTTTTTTTTTTTTTTTTTTTTTTTTTTTTAGTTAATATTGAAAATTGTGATAGCTATTTAAGCAAAGTTTGAACGGATAATATTTATAAATACTTTTGATTAATTAAAATGTACATTCTGCAATAAATAGTGCTTACATTTCCTATAGTATCAAGTAATTTCATGTATATAATACTGTATCCCATAAATACAACAATTATGTATGATATCAATTGGTATTAATCATTAATTTGTTTCATTTATTTTTCTAGCTAAAAAATTTAAGTTATATATATATATATATATATATATAGTTATAGTAATGTAATAAATTCCTTATAATATTTATAATACTTTGTTTATTAGAGTATCTTTTATTATTTCCTACAATCTTATTCTAAATCACTTGTACATGATACTGATAGAGAAAACTATAAATACCTCAAGTAAATAACTAGAATAAATAATTGTTAATGCATGGTAACACCTATAAGAATAAAGTGATATTATATATGTGTATTTAAGAAAACCATAAGAAAGTTCATGATTTCTTCCATAATGAAAATATTTAAAATTATCTGAAACAAGATAAAGTTTTTGAGAAACTTACATATCGTGGAAGTTTTTACTAAGTATTATAGATAATAAATTTTTTTACTAAATTTCTTTCTAACTTCTCACAAAGCAGTCTTATTTTACCAATAAAAAATTATGCAAAACTATTTAACAAAAAGCAGTCGTGTGTTGACTCTTTAAATATTGCAAAAATTTGCATTACTAGGTTTTAATTTTTCATCAATCAGCGTTTTGTACTTCCATTGTTTAAGAAAATTATTTTGTAAATTTTATTCCATTAATCTATCCATTCTAGTGAAAATCTATCTCGGCTTCAATTCTGCCTCATATTTTAGAAAAATCTTTGGAGTTTTAGCATTTCCTTTTGCGAAAACTGATTGGAAATCTAGATGCTTCAAATATGCATGAAGCTAAGGACTATACCCTTGAAAGATTTTCCATGATACTTTTAGGAGAAAGAAACGCGATTCCGAAAACTATTTTTCTGGATTCATATATCCACGGTAAGATTGAACGACAAATAATACTTGTTTGAAAAAAAAAGTGAACATTGTATTTTTGTATCGGATTTCATTTTCGTAATATTCTTAAAATGCTCTAAAATATTTTTGCGAAAATTGTGAATTAAGTGGCTTATAACTGAGAACTTTTTATTATTTTATGAAAACTCATCCATAAATTTGTTATAATATTTCCAAATAAATCAAGAAATATTTTTAATCTATGTTCAAGGCATTTCAAATAATTGTTTTTTAGTAGTACACATAAAGTAACATTAAAATTTTTAGAGAAATGGAAAAATTTTTTTCTAACGGCAGGGCACCGGGCTGACTGGACCTGAACAAGGCCAGAAACTTTTACTCATTTAAGCGTAACCTGGTGGGCACTTAGTCACGAAGGTACGATTAGCATTCCCCACGTCAAACCACCGCAAGCCCATTTATAGGGCGGGCAAACACCTCAGTAGAAGAAAGATACACACACACAGAGAGAGAGAGAGAGAGAGAGAAAGGAAAAGCGCTTCCTTTCCCTAACCTGGATTCGAACCCGAGGAAACAGACCAGGAGCCAGGAACAGGCTATAAGCCAACAGGTAAATGGAATAAAAAGGTTGCGTTAAGCATTATTAACATTGACAACTTTTCGTTTAATTCTAAAAATTTACACTGTTCGGGACTCATGAAAGTTTCATCAAGACAATTTAAATGATTTAGATGTTTACTTACATGCGAATTTGAAAATATATGATATGTTCCATTATGCTAAAAAAAAGTGTTTCAAATAAACATAAAATAAATTCATTCAAATTAACATGAAAAATAAAAAAAAAATTTTAAAACTTGGAAAATTTTATAACTAAAATATTTTATTTGTAATTATACTTCATAATAAGATAAAATTTTATAAAAAAAAATGCATATCTTAATTTAACACCGAAATCAGATAGAATTCTGAATACAACAAGATTTTGTAAACATTGGGAGAATAATATAGTGTGCTCAGAAAATGCAATGGGAGTAAAAAGTATAGATAACAGTTTTTTAAATTTTTTTTATATATTACTGGTTTTAGTTGTTTTTAATTTACTGTTTAAATCAAATACCTAAAAATCCTCAGCAAAAGGAAATTATTACATAAATACATTTGCATTAGAAATTAAATATTAATTTATAGTTCTTAAAAACAAACCAGAAAAATTATTTCAGAATTTTAGCATAATAATCAGAAGTATGTTTAATTAAAATTAATACCTCTGGAGATGATAGGAGCTAGGACTCGGGTCTTCTCCGTCTTCCTATCTCTACATTGGAAGGCCCAGATTGTGCTACCATCTGTGAGCCAAGTCATATTTCTACCCTTGTATGGGGTGCTCTGTTCAAAAACGGAAGACCCTCTTTCTGACTTCACTAATTAAATTGACATATTGACATAAATCAAATTGACATATTAAAATGACAATACATGGAATTCAAAAATTAAAGGCTTAAAATTTAGAAGTACTTACGTGAACAAATGTTCAAAATTTATATTTTATGTGTGTGTGTAGTATCTTCATTTATTTTTTAATTATTGAATATTTTCGAATCAGGATTATATGAATCCTTATTTATTATTGTATCTAGGATCAAAATATTTTCTTTAAGCATTTGCTTATGATTTAGTACATTGTTAAATTTATTTCAATATGTTCAAATTTTCTTGTTGTTACTGTCGTGTGCCAGCCAGGCTGACAATATGGGGTGCGCTGCTCCACTTTTCCAACTGAACCATATTTGGTGTGGAGTCTGACTTCCTCAGTACACACATGCCATAGGTACCCGTTTATAGGGTAGGCAACCATTCACACACAAAGAAAGGACAAAGACAAGAAGGAGAGAAAGTACATCAATGCCCGAGCCAGGATTCGAACCCAAGCCCACCCATCTGTAGTCAGGTACGCTAACTATTAGACAGGTTGGGCGGCTCAAAATTTTTTACATTACTTATATGTTTACAGAATTTGACAAGTTACTTATATTTTTCTAAGAGTTTTAAATTAAATAAATTATACTATCTAAGATGATAAAC
>JAPDSC010095432.1:0-26499 GCA_026290005.1 Latrodectus geometricus | reverse complement strand
ATTTTTAAGAACAGATATATGATGTCAAAGATGACGTATATAATCCATCATGCCCCTTTCTAAATCTTTTGATTATAAAAAAAAAAAAAAAAAAAGTTTCCAAGATGATGTAATACAGCAAAACTGCCCTAATAGTGACTTATTCTTTAAAAAAAGCAAATAAATCTAAATAGTTAGTTTAAATCTGATAAATAAAAAGCGCAAATATATATTTTGTAATATTAAATTAAAAAAAAAGAAAATTTAAGAATACTTAATTGAAATACAAAAATGGAACATAATGTACTAAATTGCTTTGCAATGACGTAAGCACTAGGGTTGCCGAAATCAAATTTTGTACATCATTCTTATCATTCTGAAACTCTATGACTTCATAAGAAACATGTTGCCAGATTAACAAGCAAATCCACCCAAAATATCACCAAAACTCAAAAATTAGCTTGATGAATTATGCGACATCCATGCTTTTAAAATTTCCAGATAAATAGAAAATCTTGCGCCTGAGATTTACAATACGGTTAATCTTGGCTCAATTTTTCTATATTAATATTTTTTAGCAGCTCAGCCAGTTTCAACCAATCACAGAGGTGTGATTCTGACCAATCGCAGATAATGGATTCCGATTTTTCAATATTCTGTTTTGTTTTTAGACATTGATTGTGCAAAATGGCGAGATTTTTGGCAACTTTTTGAAAACGTCACCAAGGGTGACTGTACAGTAAATTTTTACCTATTTTGCATCTGGATCTAAGCCAATCTGAACAAGATTGGGTTTTTCCCATCTTGCGATCAACCACGATCACAAAATTGGTGAGAATCAAGGAGGCACCCTCAAGTATTGGCTAATGTAAGAAAATTAATATAATAAAACACAACTAATTATAGAACTATGAGAAAAATTGACATGTTTGTATGATTAAATTTAACCTTCCAATAATACATAGTAATATTTAAAAAAGAAAAATAATGGTTTTTCTAAAAATTCTATGAAATTTAAAAACTCTATTCTATTTTGTCAAAAATTGAATGAAATGCTTACCTTTATATTTCAATTTTATCTTGAGTTAAATAATGTAATAAACCAGTGATTTTGAATATTACAAAATGAATTTCCATACTTCAAATGCAAATTTAAAAGTTCAAATGGCACATATGAAAAATATAAATATTAGCAATTACTTTTTACTCTAAATGTACAATATTTAAAATTTATATAATATGTCCAATGATTGCTTTCGGTGACTTATTTTGGGATTGAAAAAGTCACAAAATTTATATATATATTTATATGGCTGATTGTTTTTATTTTATGTCATGCTTGACCATGATGGTCACTTTAACTTTTAAATATTTACTTAATGCACGAAAATATATAGATAATATAAAACCTTAATGGCTAAATATTAAAAATTCTCGGCAACAATAAGATAAGTTTAAATTATGCTCATAGAACAACTTTGATATACCCCCCCAAAGATTACGCGCCAAATCTGGCACTCCCTACAGACTTTTTAGGGTTGCTGTTTCTTATTTTGGTGTTACCAATTTAGGTTTTTTCAGTTTTTAGCTTTTTGCTGTAGCCAAATATAGAATTTTTTTGTATTTGGTACCATTTTCTGAGTTTTTATTTTAAAGTTATTTATGTATTAATTATTTGTTTTTAGCGAGAATCCATCTTGACGAGTAAAAAAAGGCGCCAAAAACAGGTATTATGGTTGGTGAGGGGAAAAAAAAAGTCGCCAAATTTCCTATTTGGGGGGTATATCAAAGTAGTTCCATGCTCATAACTCACAAATAGAATTATTATGATTTTTTTTAATGGAATTTTTACAAATTACATTATTTTTATTAGCTTACAACTATGATTTAATAGGCTTAATACCTTTTATTCTTTCTACATAGCAACATTTTATCTATGTTAATCTACTTTTATGAACGAAGTTCACCTTGCAACTGGAGTTTAAACTAAACACATCAGGATTGACAAATAATTTCCTTTTCGGAAACAAATTTCATTAAATTGGTGGTACTTACATAATAATGCCACAACAGCTAATTTTAATTTTTAATTTACGTGCAAAATAAGAGAACAATATTTCTAAATTAGGATCTGAGCAAAATTTCAACAATTGTAAAATTCACTATCATCTTATTAAAAAAAAGTAAATTTCATTTTAAAACTAGCTGTGATGTTTCTATTATGTATGTGTCTTGAATATTTTTCATTCAAATGACATTCAAAATGACTAACTATTCGGAATAAATTTTAAAAAAAAAATTCTTCTAATATAATTCAGAGTTTCGTTTAAAAATATAGATGATTAATATTATAAAAGTTCTCATACATCGAGTATTTTTACAAGTTGGTATCAATTGTTTCTTATTGATAATATGTCTCTTAAGATTTTAGTATTTATGTATGTCTAACATTTTTGGTTCTTTATGATTTTATAACACGTATACAAATATCTTGAATACTTTGATTTTCTTAAAAATAAAATTTTACATATTAAAGTATCAAACTAGTTTGAAAGCAAAAAGGAAATAAAAATAAAATATGAATTAATTCATTTTCAAGATTATTAAATTATTTACTTCATTTTTGGGGCATATTTTAAGTGTTATTTTATAACATCTTTATTTTATATTTATTTTGAATTTAAAATTTTTAATATAGATTTGTGTCTACAATTTAACTTTGAAGTTCAGTTCATAAATAACTTGTTAAACATTATAAAATTTTTTAAAAGATTATAATATATATATATAAATTAATGTTTATTATTTTAATAAGATTTAATATTTTAACATTAATGTTATTATGTAAGAAACAAAATATATTTTGGACTATCGCTTTGTTATTAAATTGTTCCTTGTAAAATAATTTTGAAAAATATATAGTTCATTTATTGTAAAATAATTTAATAAATATAATAAAAATATTAAAATAAAATTTATAATAAAAAACTAAAGTTTTAAGATCAAATATAAACTCATTATAAACATTAACACATTTTATTCATTTTATATTTATTTGTTTTCATCGCAGCCTTTTTAAAAAATCTAAATTAAAATACCTTTCTTGCAATGACTTTATCATATTTGTTTTGTGAAGTATGAGATATGTATCGAGTGGCGTTCAATATTTAAGTTTCAAGAAAAGATAAGATTCTAGTTTTCATCATGTTTCCCATCTTATATTAAAAGTGCTGCAAAATAGAAGCTAAATTTATTCTCCAATTTTATGAAAAATCAAATATTTATTTTTCTAGTTATTTTTACATACACAGCATTTACTTTACGCAAATATTTGAAAATAAATATTGCTTTTTATTTTTAAACTTATAAAATTCAAAAAATCCTTGCACATATATTTGGAAATGCAATAGCATAAAAATTGTCTGATCAAAAATTTTTGGTCATCAAAAATCAACGGGTAATTTACTTAGTTCCACAGATAAGTATAAGACGTGCTATTGTCTTTTATATTTATAGAAAGAACTTCTAAAATACTCTATGTAGTTTCATGTTCAAAATAAGTAAAACAAATATTTTTTTTTTTTTTGAATTTTTCTTTTTTTTGTTTTGGAAATGTAAATTTAAAATTAAATGATTTTTTTTCCTTTTAAGTAAATAAAAATGTTTTTAAATTTTAAGAATGTAGGAAAAGCACGAAATAGAATTTTTGGGTGTATATCAATCAACATATTGATTAACGTACATCGAAATATTGATTGGCACAATACTAAAAAATTAGCTTTTTATTCATGCTTTTTTTTACATACATAACTTTTCAAACATTATATATATGTGCGCGAATCAATTTTTTTAACACTTGATAATCATGCAAAAATGTTATTGATAAATTTGCCTAATATTAAGTCGAAAAAATCTATATTAAGCAACCAGAGAATCAATTGGGAATTCAAATTATTCCCAGTTATTGCTGATGTTAATATTTTAAAACAATATTTCAGTTAATGAATTTTTATACATATTCATGAAAATTCATGAAATAAAAACCAAAAAAATATGTACTATATATATATATATAATATTACTATACAATATGACATTTGTGGAATTTTTTAAAAAATACTGTTCAATTCATAAAAATGTTATTACTTTTTTATAAAAAATAATTACACATTTATTCTTATCTTTACATCATCGAAATATTTTTAATATTATTAAGCCTGAAATTTCTAAATTTTTATGGGTAAATTACCAATAATGAATATCATAAGTGCCAGCAATACTAAAATTGATATAACATTTTCTACTGGATTTTGTATATGCTTTACTACATTTTTTCAAGCATTGTGTGTTTTGAATTTTTCAATTCCTATAACTCTCTCTTCTAATTCTGTTTTAATATGGTTTTTTAAATGTTAGTTATGATTAAAGAAAAAACGTACGAATCTGTATACAGTGTATATGTGTGTAATTATATAATGTACGTTATTACTATCAATTAATAATGTTACTTATGACTTATACAAAAATATGACTTAATAATGTTAACACCCATCTTTCGCAATAAATATAAAAACTATATGTTGGGCGTCAAATATTAATATCTGTCTGATTTAGCTAACAGAAGTATATTCCTGTTAGGAAATAAAAATTTATTTTTATTTGATAAAAAAATATTAAGACTGTGTAGTTTCAAACATTTTCGTACATTTTTATGGTGTATGTGTGTTTAACTAATTAAGATTAAAATTCCATAAATAAAGTTAAAATGATTGTTTTAATGATATTTAACTCTGAAAAAGCTTTCTATGAAAATCATTAATTAGAATATAAATTGAATTTAAATATAAAACAATTGGAATATAGATTAAAAGTCTTGAAACATATCAGGATTTAATCACTAAAAAGGATATGCATTTAAAATCACACTTACAAGGTCTTCTATACATTAATTTTCAAAAACAATGCTTGACATTTATTTCTTACAAATCTTAGTTTTACATTCTGGAACTTTTCATTTCTTTCAGTTGGATTCCCATTTTCTAGAAAGTGTTTTTTGACGGCTTTCACACTTAAGTTTCTCAATTCCTAGAGACTTCAGCAAAATTCTTCTTGATCCTTTTTTCTGGAGTTTCCACAAAATATCTAGCAAAAAGTACTATATTATTTACTTGGTATATTCCCTAAACAGAAACTTTAAAATGAATCTTTGAAAACCATACCAGAATTATAAAAATAATTTCCATAAATCTTAGATATTTAAGGTCATTCTATGTACAATATTGCAAATTTATTTAAGAAAATATTTTTTCAAATATATTTTTTTTCTTAAAGACTGTTAAATGAAAACAATAAAATTGAGGGTTACTTTAAAATCAGTTTCAGTATTCTATATACTTTTTTAATATTACTATTTCAAATACACTGTGTATGCAATTTTTTCATATTTATCTTATGAAACATTACAAGAGAAATTATTACATGGAAAATAGAACAATTGAAACAATTTTTTAAAACTGTTAAAACTTATACTATGAATTTTTTTAAGAAAACTTAAAGTTAAAAAAACCGAATTTAAATTGAATTGTTGTAAAACAAAACTTTAACTGTTTGAAATAAAAATTAAAATAGTGAAGATTACAAAACGTAATAAATTTAATTAAGGGAAATCACAATGTATAATAAACACACACGCTAAGCCAATGTGGATATCTTATTTAATGAATGTAAAGTGTAAGATAATATTAATATTTAAAATATCATGAATTTGTAAAATGAAATTTCTATTTAAAGAAATATTTTAAGAAAGAATGTGATATTTTTGAAGAAGCTTTAAATTATTTTTATGGACTTTGATCTTTTCTCTCTTCCACGAAATAATGAATATCATTGCTAAATATATAATTCATTAAACTTATGATTATTTAATATTGTTATAAATATTTTAGCAATATCTTAGCATAGTGAAAATTCACAAATTCAGGTACCTTATAATATCCATACAATCGATTATATCGACCATAATCAAAAAAGAATTAAAATAAAATAAAATTTTATTCATTTTACATTCTTGTGTGTGTATGTTCTCAACATATAATTTTTTTAGAAATTAAGTATCAGATTATTTTGCTGCTTAATATTCTCTCTAATTCCTTTAGAAATTATTAATATTTCTATTTCTGCCCAAACATTTATGGCGTACAAAAAATCAACGAAATATAAATGAAAAGTTAATCCATTGCTTTTTCCGTCATTATCTATTGAAGCCCATTTAACATTACATTAAAAATAAAAAATGTATTTTTTTATTCCCCAATTGAAATTAATGTAAGTTGCATATCAACTATTTAAATACAAAATGAAAACAAATTATGTCCCTACATTAGACAGAACATTTAATTTCAATTAATTTTTAATCGAGTCAATGTTTAGCATTTCATTAAATAAAATAAGTATAATTTTCATTTTATTGAATACAAAATAATGTATTTAAAATTTTTGTTTGATTTCATGAAGCTGAAACTAGGAAAGGTTATGTGTATATTCTTGTATAAAAACATTTGAAATTTTATTTTAATATATTAGTATATAATTAAACATAATAAGTAAAATCTTTTTAGTTATATCATAAAATAACGTTTTCAAAATTTTTTATTAGACCTCATAAAACTGGAACTGAAAAATACACTCGATAACAAAAAAAAAAAAAAAAAAAAAAATCAATGCAATAAGAAGTAATTGTCCGACTCAGACAATAATTAGTGGATAGAAAAATTATGTACAGAGTGGAAATGGTTAAAACATCAAAAATTAATAATTTATTTCAGAGTTACATATATACAAAGTAACAAGCTCAATAAGTTATGGATCAGATTGTAGTCTGGATGCAATCAGCTACGCGACGGGACACAGACTAATTAAGCTCCCAGATGATGTCCTGCTGTATTTCTTATCAAATTTGCTTCAATTGTTGGGCTTGTCATCAACATTATCTGATAAATGATATTGCCTTTCATCATATCCTAGAAATGCTCGGTGGGAGGTAGATCTAGATGATAAAGGAAGTGTTTGACAAGTTGTAATTCAGTTCTAGCAACACAAGCCGTATAAGGTCTAAAATTACTTTGCTTAATAATAGGGTAGGGTATTACAAATAGAACAGTAGTAAAACATATTTCAGAATATCGTTCAGATACCACTTTGCTATAAATATCAAATAGATCCGGCAATCAATGGAGATCAAATAGATCCGGCAATCAATCGAAATGATATTCCAGACCATAATATTTGGTTGAGGGCCTGTGTGACATGCAATACCGAAAGAAAGAATATGAACACTGTCCTGGGCGTCTCTAGAAATGTCTTCGATGATCGTCATGAACCAATTGGAAGCGGTATTCGTCTCTAATGACTATAAGTCCCCAAAAATTATTATTAAAACCTGATCGAACCAAATAACATTGTAATCTGGATCGACAGTGAGCACGTGCTGGTTTCAGGGGAAGTAACGATTGGTACAAGCTTAGTTTTTTTCTTATTAGCTGTTTGTGAATTCTCATAGTGGACACTCGTGTGCATGACACATGGCTGATTGTTGATAGCGATGAGTCAGGCACTTTAACAGCTGATCTGACAATCTTTTTGCCCTCCTGATCTGTGATGGTCCTAATTCAGCCACTACCATCTTGAAACTGAAATCAACCACTGTCCACCAATTCATGCCCTTAAGCATCTTGTAATCACCTAATCAATACGACCCATATATCGAGTAATTCTCCAATTTTCCCAACCTTCCTCTTTCAATCCAATGATACAAATTCTTTCAAACTCTCACAGTTGCTCGTAATGAGCTCGAATCTTCCAGTGAGGCATTTTTTTAGTCATTAATTAGTATCTTAAGTTACATTGCTAATGAATATTTTAACAGTCCAAGAACAGCTTCTTATATGCATCTATCTACCTGATGCTTATTTTGGATGCACTGGCGATTGAGCTTTCCAACCACTGGACACCGATATTTATTCCTTTACATATTTGGTCAAAACATACATGAACTTTAGAAGCAATTGGATGATTCCTTACTGATGCATCGCAATTTTGTTAAAGAATGTATTTATATATATCCTTGTATCATGTGAAACTTATTAGAATTCAAGTTTACAAACATATATAAAGCATTGAAAGCAAATAAATTCAGTTAAACTGAAGCAATGAATGCCTTTTTCATAGATTTATTAATATTATAAAATTGGATGCTTAAATTAACGTTTATCATATACATTTCTGAGCGATTAATTTTAAGCTTATTTTATTACTTCATTAGTTTCTTCATAAATTGCTGTCATTTAAAAAAATGGATGTGACTTTGTAAAATTTCCATAACGCCTAACCTATGTTTGAAATTAAAAAATATTGAACATACAAAAAATGAAATAATACTTCCAATAAAATGTAAATTCTGATATCACTTTTAGTCTGAGATTATCAAAGCCAAATTTTGTAGAAAGTTTCAATTCTGAAAAATTTCTATGCCAACTGTTGATCAATTGTATCTTTTTACAATTGAAAAGGATTCAAGCATAAAACACAAGAGTAAGAAAAGCATTGCTATATTTTACAATTCACATTACACAAAATGAACTATGAGTTGAATTTAGAAAATGTTTGGTGAATGTTTCCGACTGGAAGATAAGACATTGATTCTTTTTAATTAAATCTCACACATTTCACAAAGAATACTCTAAATTAATAATTTCAAATGATTAGGGAAACTTAATCTAAAATTGGATTGATGCTGATTATACAAAGAATCTATTATAGTAATGATTTCTCATGATGTCAAAAATATACTGATTCACTCAATTCAGGATTATTTTTTACAATTGCATTGAATTTTGATGACCAGTGCTTGACAGATTTTAAACTACGTTCAATATTCATCCGGCATAAGTTAGTAGATATTTATTATGGAACTGTCTACCTGGAAGTAGCATTCATAAATTCATGAATTTGCCTGAGTCTATAAAGAACTCAAATATCCCAAATAATCAGAAGTGCATCATTGTTGCAATTAACTTTCAGCTTACGTACAAATGTTCCTGATCATATTACAAGAAAAAACATACAAACAAGTAATATCTCCCCAGTGAACTTAACGAAAATTGCAATGGTATATAGAAGACGTTTGCTTAGTATTCATCACAACAATGATCATAAATTTACTTAGAAGAAAATGTAGCATGAACTCTATCTATACAAAACCAATTTCCAGTATTCCACAAATAATTTATAATTTTGCAAGTCTTGTGAATAGCTGATAATTTTATTGGATTTTATTGTGATATTTGGCTTATGCGTAAAATACATTTTTAGACATTGATCAAAAGCAACTCTTTTTACAAATAATGAGAACACAACGTAACCACTGATGCAAGTAGAAATTATATAGTAGTTATTCAGGATAACTTTGGAGTGATTTCTCATTGTTCTTGCAAAACTCAAACATCAGGATATCTTTGTTCGGATATTAAACTCTATGACTACTTATATATTCATTTCATATCGTAATGCTCGTGGTATTCTTGTTAACAGCATTTTAGCCATTTACCATGATTGTAATAAAAGTTATTGGAATAGAATGTGACGAAAATAACGCCTCTAGCAGTTTTTCTAGCTCCTTCGTTTTGGCAAGTTGTTATAATCTCGTACACATAACTTACAAACTTCGAATTTTATCACATAGTATTTTATATTCACTGCTAAGTAAAACTACGATATTGTATATAAACTGTATATTGTGGCATTGTTATAGGATAAATATACAGTAGCTTTGCTTTCAAACAATTGATGATAGTATTTTCTATCCCATCCATATCTATAGTAAGTTCATTTAGATTCAGAAAGCTAGAAAAACAAATTTTCGTAATTTTTGTTTTTCTTATTTCTCACAATATATCAATTTTTGAATTTAAATAGCAAATGAACATTATTAGATAATTCCTAAAAATATTTAGCCTTACCTATTACCTTTAATAACATTAATTTCTTTTTCAGTAATAAATTATAACATATTATCAAGTGTAGTAAAAATTAAATTTACCGAATTACATGCACTTAATTCGTTAATCACTGCAGTAAACATTTTATATAATGTTAAAACATTCTTATGAACAAATTTTTAAAATTATTATTATAGTGTATTCTTAAACATTTTGTTCAAAGTAAAGGTTAAATACGCTTCGATATGAAACTGATATGTTTTCTGATTAAATTTTGTGGTGTAAAAACAAACTTTTTTTTTGAAAATTTCTGTTATTTAAGCAAATTTAAACTATCAGTATTATATTTATAAAATATAGTCATTTCAATAAACATATTTATGTTTACGAAGTTAAAACAATTTTAATGTAAGTTGTCAAAAAAAATAATTCATATTTTAAAGCTACATTTTCAATTAAAACTACTTTGCAATTATATGACGTTTTTTCGTTTTCATTTTAGGATTTTCAAAATTTCATTTTCTTATTTACTACAAACTTTCTTTCTGTTATTAAATTTTAGTTTGAACTCTTTGAACTTCTTGAAAATTAAATGAATATATTTTGGCTCTTAACATATTTACTTTATTATTAAATATTTATGTTAGTATAGAACAAAGGCGGTAAAAGCTTTCCAGTAAATACCGAGGTTTTCGGCCTCTCTTATCTTCCAAGATCTAAGAAAGTTCGATGAATAAGTCGAGCGCATACAAGCAAGAGAAAGCTATTAACTTTTGTTAGGAATTTCTTGAAAGAATGCTATAAAAATCATACACAAGTATAAATCAGAGCAGATATGAATGTTTTACTAATATACGAATTCAAAAATTTTGATGTATTGTATTATTTAATAATTCCTTTTCGAAATGGGCTGCTATATTTTCTGTACTAAAATGTTTATGTTTCTG
The DNA here is from genome assembly GCA_026290005.1 of Latrodectus geometricus. Lineage (NCBI taxonomy): Eukaryota > Metazoa > Arthropoda > Arachnida > Araneae > Theridiidae > Latrodectus > Latrodectus geometricus. Next base: position 15,578 of record JAPDSC010095432.1, on the reverse strand, counting down.
TATTAAAAGAAGAAATATTGCGATTATCATTAAATTGACAGATGAAAAAATAAGACATTTTTGATATAAACGTTTCAGGTAATCAAAAACTCAATAAACATTATTAACATTCGAAGAAGAAAAAAGGACTTATTTACTTTTTTATAATAATGAATAGTTTCATGAGAGAACGTTATGATTATATTTATATCTATTACCTATATGTTAAATTCTTAAAATCATATTAAATACGTTTTTTCAAAATAAATTTGATAATGTATTTGCTAAATAAAAATTTTCCTGTAATTTCATGAAGCTAATACGTATTTTAAAAATGATGTTAAACTTATAATTCATTTTTTTTGACAGAAAAGCAATGAAATTTCTTTTAATCAGATGATAAAATATAGCAATATTTTATTATCTTCGAAAGTTTGTATGTTTTCAATAAAGAGGGGATCAAAATCTGTTTACGGTACTTTCCAATTCATATGTTAACAAGAATATAATTTTCTAACGAATATGCCGCATGGTTTTAATCAAACATGTACGCAACGGAAATCAAATTTATTGCACTAACTAAAATAAAATAAAATAAATAAAAAAAATGTGTAGAATAAACTTTGCATTTCTCATTTAAAAAAAACTTCCTTAGTCAATATTATTCATAATTTATTTCACAAATATTTTCAATATATGGATTATATGTAATATTTTACATTGAAGACATGTTCTTCCTAAAAATAAGATTGACCTGTTTTATGTTTCTATCGATTTTTTTGTTTTGGTAATATATTGTTGTTTTGGTAAAAACACACACACACACACACACACACACACACACACACACACACACACAAACACACACACACACGCACACGCACACGCACACACACAGTTTTATAATAAGGGTATAAAATAGAACTTTAGTTATCACACTTTCAAATTAACATGAAGTCATAAATTTATATAAACATAATATTTGATCTGAGATAAAATTGAATAATTTTAATATAAAATGCTTTTTAAAATATGCATTTTTAATATTTTTATTTAACAATAATATACACTGATTAACTTATAAAGTTTTATGTGAATAGATTGAATATATTTTCCAAATATATATATTATTTAAATATATTTCCTCTTACTAAGCATATTTCTCAGATTATGCATGCATGTATAGATATATATTCATGTATCTTTGTGTATATTAGTTATAAATTATGTAAGAAGCCAAATATTGATTATTTGCTTAAAATTTACATCATATGAGAAAAATTAATAATATTAAAGGGAATTAATTAGAATTCTCTTATATATACGTTTTTCTTTTTTAGAAAATATCTTTACTATTAAGTAAGCTCTTATAACCTGAATAGTTTACTTCCTCATTTGAAATTTAAGAGAATTAGAAAAATATCTTGAAACTCTTTTAGAATCTTGTTATTTTAGCTATAAGGTATTCGAATATTAATTTATAATATTAATATCTGTTCATTTGCTTAATGTTGATGATGTTCAATAATCAAATATTTCCTTATCATCATAGCTTGATATTCATTTTAACATGAAAAATATTTTAAGTTTTTCAAACTCAGATTAAATTTTAGATTTTTATGACATTTTTATGTTTATATGACGGAGCATTTTCTTAGAAAAATGTTTCTTGGCGCCTTTTCACACTTCAGTATTTCAACTTTAAGGTGCTTTTAGAGAAATTTATCTTGATCGGTCCTTTCAGAGTTTTCATAAAGTACTTTGTACACATTCTTTGCGTGTCATATATTTTTAATGTCTTGCATCTGGACACTCTCACATGAGAAAAATCATAAGAAATTCTTATAAAAAATTCTTTTATTTAATAAATTGCTTATAATCTATTCAGATAAGATTTTAGAGTCTTAACTTTATATTAATGTGAAAAAACGTACACTACATTTTAGTTAGCAATATTTTTAATTTTCATTTTGTCTTAAAAAATGGGATTTTTCTCAGTGATTTTTTATGTGGTATAGTTGAGTATACATTTATATTTATTTTATGTGTCAAAAAATTCATAACGATACGTAAAACACAAATAAATTTATTATTATTTTTTTTAATTTACTTCATGTTATGAAATAAGTACAGAATATTCTTACTGTGATTTTTATAAAAAAGTAATGTTTTAATTATTATGAATAAATAGTTAATCCTAACATAATTAACCATACTTTAAATGTTCGACTTACTTTAAATTAAAATCACAATGAATCAAAGTTAAAAAGGCATGCAAATGAAATATTTCTTACATCTTATCCAAATGTTCTTTACTTTTATCGAAATAAATAGTTAAGTCTAACATAATTAACCTTACTTTAAATGTTCGACTTACTTTAAATTAAAATCACAATGAATCATAGTTATAAGGCATGCAAATGAAATGTTTCTTACATCTTATCCAAATGTTCTTTATTTTTTATCATATTATAACTTTGCCTTTGCAATAATCCAATAAATAATCATCTATACTAATGTCATGATAGTTAATGAGAATTGCTTTGGTTTAAATATAATACTATTTTATTTTTTAAGAAAATTTTAGCAATGTGATGCTGCAAGAAATTAGTAAATCGTATTTTGAAACTCAAATTTTAAGCCTTTTATGAAGGAACAGCGTGCTAATATATTCTAGAAAACAAATTCAATAATAAACTGACAGAATAAAAGACATTCCTATTTTAACCAATTTATCAAGAATAATTGCAAAGTTCTAAAAGAGATGTCTAATCTTAAAAACAGAAAATATCATGATATAAAATAAACTGATTTTGATCTTAAAACATTTTGCAGATAAATATGAAGTGCTTGTCCATTTTTATATATCTTCTTATTAAGCCTATTTAAAGATATAGGATGATCAAAAGAGAATATTACTATATTTAAATAATAGTTTCCACGGTATTTCTACGAGAAAGAATATAATAATTTTATGAACAAAATTTTTATTACACATAAATTACAATAACATAATTATTTTTCCATAAATATTTGTTCTCATATGGGGTTACTTATGTAAATAATGCAAAACTAATTTGCAAGAAAAGAATAAAAATAAGATGTATTTTTAAAATTTTTTATCTCATTACACAATAGTACTTAATGCTTCAATAAATAAAAATATTTTATAATGCACATTTTCTATTTTAGATAATAATTACAATTTAATAACAAAGCAAAAGTATGAATCTAATAATTGTGGTTTATGTTTTAGGCAATTAGATGCTTTATTACCACATATATTGCACAGAATTCGATAACAAACATGCAAAATTTAAAACATAGTGTCAGTCACAACTTTTATATAAAAACATCATTCTTCAATAAGGTAATTTACATATTATTATCATACTATTTTTAACAGATATTTGTAAAAAAATGATATGATGTTATATTACATTAACAAATTAAGTATAAAAGTGATTTAAGCAAAAATAATATTTTAAGAGAATGTTTTTAGATGAAAAATGTTCCTTTTCCTGAAATTTGAAACTTTTTCATTTTTTGTTAAAAGGTATGTCTACAGCATGTATATCTTATTTTCTAGTTCGAAAGATCTCGAGAGACATCGCTTCTGGTATAAGTATCTGCCTCTGTGAGATAAAAGATGAGCATCTTGTCCAATTTCTTTTTTTTTTTTTTATCCAAGTGAGGTTTCCTCTAATTCTATTTCAGTACCACGATGTATTTCATATTATTTTCTTTTATTTCGTGGGGGAAATATAACTTTTCTTCTATTCTTCTCAGCTTTCACAACAAATTTCGAGAATTTTATAAAATATTTGGAACACGTTTTTTAGTTTTCAGGATTCTAACATATCCTTGGGATTTTAAAAACAAATTATTAAGCAGATACAATAATTCCACACCATTGCAATGGATTTCTTTGAAATATTTATTTTTAGAATGCAAGATTGTTATTAGAATAAAACTGATTGGTATTTAAGATTTGGTATTTCAATAAACACTTTTTACACTGCATTTCTTGGTATAAGAATAAAAATATACTGGAAAGCTTTTTCCTTCGCAAAATAATTATTTCGCTGAAGAATCTTGTCTTGTAGATATATCTGTAGATATATTGAAAACCATTCCAAATTGATGGAATTGAATCAATGACTATCAAAATTTGCTTAAAAGAAAAGAATGTTTAGGGTAAATATTTTAAATGTTGTAAAACAAGGACTCCAAAATACATTTCAGAACCAAAGAATTGCAGAGTATAACAATATTCAGATAAAAAATATACTAATTTTAAGTAGATAAAAAATTTAAAAAAGCGTTTTAAGAATTTTCTGGAATTAATATACTGTTTGCCTAATATTTCTTAAGCGAAAAAATTAATTTCAAGCCATTGTATTTTACAATACACTAAATTAAACATTAATTTTTCAAATATAAATATTTCTCGTTTTAGTAGAAGAACGCGTATTAATCAACTGTAAATTGTAAATCAACTGTATATCTGCTTGTGAATAATGAGCTGAGTTACGTTCTTCCACAAATATTGAACAATTGAATCCTTAGCATCCGCTAAATAAATATTAGATAAAAATTGATTAAAAATCAACTTTTATGTAAATTTGTTCAATATCAGCTATGCTTAGATCAGGACATTTTATTAAAAAAGCAACATCATACCATTAGTTCACTATATAATGAGAGGGATTTCTCATAAATGTCTTTTTTATATATATCAAATCATTTTTTACAAATAAACTGAATATTTAAAAATGTCTTACTTACTAAATAGTATCTTATAATTTTATTGTGAGGAAAGCTGATTGTGGAATAAAAATAAACTTTATTTTTCTGTTAAAGATTTAAGATTTATGTTTTAGTATACTTTCCTTTCAATTTCAAAAATGGTTCCTAAATTCCTATATTTATTAAGCTAGTCACCAATAAGGAAAATGCATTTTATAATCTTATAAAATTTGATCCTTCATTAAAGAGAAAAAAGGATGATAAGCAAAATGAATTCCTACCTATATAAAGTTTTTTTTTTTATCATCTTCTATTATCTATTATTTCTATCTATTATTTAAAACTCTTTCAGGAGTAATATGCTTTGATTCACTTCTTTATAAATAAAATTAAAATTTAATAATTTTTGAATTTATTAAATATTTTAAAAAGTACTGCTAAAATAAAAGTGCTAATAATTTCATGATAAATTTACCACATCAATAAGCTAAGGTATAATAAGAGAAGGATAGGATATTTGTAATAATACCCTAAAAAATTGTAAACGTTAATTGTGATTTTTTTCTATCAACTTCCATCTGTGGAATTCCCTATTTCTGAAGATATAAAATGAGTTTTAGAAGGGAGAAATATAAATATTAAATGCTTTATAATTTCTTAATGCATTTGAAATTTTGTCTTTAATACTTTGTGAATGTTGAGACCATTATAACACAATAATTGTAATTTATTGTTTCTTTTACTTATACATAAAAATATAAAAATCAAAATTTTCAGTAAATTAAATATGGTATACCATTAAATATAGCAGTGTAAGTAGAAAAAAGTTTAACTCTATTGCTGAGCAAAAAGTAAAAACTTCAAGTAGCAATTGATGATTGTCCTGTATTGTTCAAAATATTATAAGTTATTATCAAAAGTATTATCAAACATAGAAGTAACTCAGCCTTAGACATAGTTGATAATATTGTATTTTAATACGCAATATTTTTTAAATTTTTAATATTTTATCTGATAACAAAGTATTCCCCTTTCATATCGGAAAATATACTATATTTATCAAAAAAGCAATGTTATAAATATATTTCATACTATTCTTTAATATTTAGTAACAATATATATATATATATATATATAAAGTAAATTTTATTATAAATTAAACTAAAATTTTGATAAATATATTGTATATGTGTACATTTTAAGAATTATCTTCTACAATTTTATGAATTGATTAAATAGAATTCTCTATAATGATTTCAAATTTAAATATTAAAATATGCAATTTAAAGTTCAGAGAAACTGTTACCAGAATTATTGCTTTCCTTCAACAGGTAATTTGTATGTATGTGTATGTGTGTGAGATAACTTATAATTCTTTTAAGAGATTCCCCTAAGATCACAAATGTGTTCGATAATATTAGTACATTATGTTCTCGTTTTTTTCTGTATAAAAGGTTTAAAAATTATAAAACTTTGTTGAGGTTAAACACATTTCCTTACAGAAGACCTTGATATCGATTAAGATTTCAGGAAAATCTTCTCTGCTACTTGTTCTTAAAAATATAATATAATAATGTGGTAACAAAATGTAGAAATATTGTAAAATAAAATTGCAATAATGTTGTAAAAAATGTGAATTTTAATCACACTGTTTTAATAAAAGCATATGTGATAAAAAAGAGATCTCTTCAAAGAATTTCTTAAAAATACAAGAATATAAAAATTTTAAATTTATAAAAAAAATGTCTCTTATTATTAATATCATTTCCAAAATATTGAAACAGTTTTATAAGCCCATAGGTTTTTCTAATAATGTGTATGAGTCTTAGATAAAAATAATATAAATTTAAAGTTAAAGTATGACAAATAAACAAAAAGGATTGTATTATTAAAATTTGTTTTACATGCGTTTTAAAGTTTGGAAATGCAAGTACAAGTAAGATGATTATTTTTAATTATTTTTCATTATTGTAAATTTATAATTGTTTTTAAAAGTACGAGCTAAAAAAACTCATGATTCTTCTTAATAAAATTTAAATAGGAAAAACATATTTTAATAAACCAAAAATAAAGAAATAGTAATTTAAAAATTGAATTTCTTTTATTTTATTATTATTTATTTAAGGAAAATATAATTTAATGCATTAACTAAATATATTGCGATTTATAGCTATTATAATAATCAAATAAGTTTTCTCCATCTTTCGACAAACTATGTAAATCAAAGAACGTCACGATCAATAGAATATGATATTTATTTTGAAAAAGTAAGTGGAAAGTCTATATTTTAATTTCCTACCTAAAAAATTAAAACGATATTTTTACTTTTAATAATAAAAATCATTAAAAATGTTTCGCAATTTCATTTCTCGAAACTATTTATTTTTGATTAATTAGTGTAAAAACTTTCACTTACCATATAATTTTAGAATAATACATGACCACTGTTATTTTATTTTATAACTGTTACTATATTTAATTGCTTTATATAAAAGTTTCTACAGATTTAATTAGATGATTGTGTAATTATTATATCAAAGAAATCTTAGTAATACAGTATAAAATTTTTAAAGCATTATGTCTTATTGTTATCAAATCAAGTAAAGAAAATACACATAAAACTAGGTAACAAATTTAAAAATTTATTATTCTAGAAAATTCAAGTTATGCTTACAGAAAAATTTCACTATTTTGCATTCAATAGTAAAAATGTTTTTATACGTTAAAAAGATAAACATTGAAACATTATTTGATATCAAGAAAGCATAGTATATATGGAAATCTTAAGTGAAAATGGAAATTTATTATATCTCATATCTTCTGTAAATATATGTAGTTTAACCAGATACGAACAAAAATGAAGGATATTTTTCCTAGTGGAATCTTTGTAAAAAGAAGATATCAAGTTGTAAAACATGATGAAATGCAGACATATTTTAGATGCATAGTTCCTTCAAGCAGTTGTTTGAGTAGGTTATTTCATCATATTTTTTGAAGAACCTCCTTGGAATGCTTGATATTCGAGAAGATTCAGATATACAAATATATAGTAGCTCATAGTATTTTTTTCATGAATACTTGGCTCTAAGGCATATTTAAAATATTTCGTTGGAAGTAAATAAGTGGAATAAAGTATTCATTGTTTAAAAATCTTTTAAAACACACGTTTACAAATTCGAATGCATTTGGATTTTTATTTAAGTATCCTATTAAACTATTTTATTAAAGAAAAAAAACAAATGGTTTAAATTAACAATCATTTAAGAAAATCTTTAAACAAATATTGCTTGATTTTTATATGGAATTCATGCATTTTATGTACATAATTAAATTGATACAGTAGGTTAATAATTAATATTTTTTTTAATATATCATTATCCAGTTTAGAATTCAAATTTGAATAACTTAATTTCTAAACACACAAACAAATTATTTTTTTACATCTCAATCAACTGAGTAGTTATATTTTTGACACTATCCAAATTAATATAAATATAAAATTCTCTAAACTTTGCAGTTTTCTTTTCCATATTATTTTAAACTTTAAAAATTGCTGATAAAATAATTTTAGCTTTCAGGCGTAAGTCAGAATGAAGAAAAAAAGTTCTCAACTATTTACTATTAAAAAAAGCATTTCTCAACTATTTATTTGTTCAGTCAAATTGTGCTTACAATTTCTCTTACTTATTGATTCTTCTCAACAGTATCATTACAAAACAGCAAGAAGAAAAAAAAATAATATTATATTTGAGTTCTAGATTATATCTGAATAAATGTTTTGTGAGATAAACATAATTATATTATTTCTGAATGAGTATTTTATATTACATAGTGATTAAACTCCTCAATAAATTAACCTATCATTATCTACAAGGAAAGTAATTTAGAGAATTTGAAATCCATAGATTTCGTATTTATTATTATAAAACAGATAAAATTAAGGAAAAATTGTAAATATTTTTCACATTTTAAGTATTTATCTTTCTATTACTTAAGGTATATATTTCTTTCAAATATGCATCCAAATATCTTTTTGAATGTGGAAAAAACATAAAAGAAATTTTCTTCATATAGTAAATTAATTTTAGACGAGATTATAGTTTCAGAACACATACTTTGTCCCAAAATACCGTTGTCCAGCATTATTATTATATGATTAGATAGAAAGTTTAGAAACATTCTATGACTTAGTGTTCAAGATATGGCATAAATGTTTGAGAGACTATTGTAAAATTAAATATTGAAATTATTGTTGCATTCTATGTAATTCACACTTATGTAAGAATGCTTCATATTTTATGCGACAGTTACAAGAAAATAGAAGAATAGTTGTCAGGCAAGAAATATTTTAAATCAATCTGTAGTTTTAAAAATATATACAACGTTTTTATTCTATACTTCATTGCATTTAAGATTGATGTGAAGATTTTTATTAAAGAAGGAGAAACTTTTTTTGAGAAAAGTTCTCTCAAACTAACATATTATAAAAATATCAATCAAAGTTAAAGTTACTATCTAAAATAAGTGATTTCTAGCAACATCTTGAAACAGAAAGTTTTTCGAGATAACTTTCTTTGAATGGCAGATACTAAGGAAAACTTGTATAAAAAAGGAGCACAAAGTCTAAAACAAATCTGAAATCTCCTTACATTTCAAGAATTTAAATACTTTTCAAACCAAAATAAAATTGTTTGTTTCAAAAACTAAAAAAAAAAATAATAATTTTTGCTCTCTAAGAATGTTTTAAAAGAAATACATTTTTTAAAATAAGATTCAAAAGGAATTAATTTAATTATTTGCAACTAAAGGAAATAACTTGCTAGTTTAAATGGCCATATTTTAGGATATAATTAAAGATTACATTTTATTACACAAAAACAATTGATAAAATCATTCATTGATAATTGATAAATATTTACTTGCGAAAAGCGTTATTGAAGAAGTTTTTGCATAACTAAATTAATAATAATGCATCTGCTTATTTTCAGAAATGAATATAGCTTACTAATTAAAAATAATATTCATTTAGAAATTAAAATATAAGAAATTTAATAAAAAAGATAAATTTAAAGTTCTGTCACAGTTTCTTCCTTAAATGTTTTCATTAACTTTTATTAAAAAAATTTGTATGTTTTAAAAAATAAAATAACCATTACAATTCATTTTGTATGTAAATATATACTTAAGACAAATAATGACTGACATAAATCCTTTAATTTCAAGAAAATGAATACGATTTATGAAGATTACAAATTGGTTGATTTGTAATCTTCAATTTACTCTCTTTTAAATAAATCGCTCTCATTAAGTAAAGTTGTAACTTTTTGTAAATATTTATATTGTTACAGAATATGTTTTCAAAATTTGGGAAAAATCTACAGATTAAAATAAAAGTTTATATATGGTTGTAATTCATCAGCGAAGACATGCACATTAGCAGCATTTTCTTATTCATGACTTTTATTTTACTCTTACATTAATCACTTGTAAAAACAAAGGATTATTATGCATAAATTATAATTATTTGCAAAGTATATATTCATTTTGATTTAAGTGTCTTAATTGTCTAAGCAATTGGGAAATATTTTTAAAAATTTCGTATCAGTTTTCCCCCTGTTGTTTTGTATTTATTTTACTATTTGCTAATTGTTGTATTTACAATTTTTTAAAAAAAATTATAATATAAGATATAATATTTAATATATATTTTAGGCTTAAAATGTCTTTTGCAGATGCCTAGAACAGAATTTAAAATGCCATCGAGATAAAGATTGTTAAGTTATTATCTTGTATATTATCATAGTGACTCTGCACACAACTTTGATATTTGAAATAGTATTGTATTCCGCTATTACGGTCTCAAATATAGATTACTGGAGCCATTACTTTCTATCAATATCTCTGCTATTTTGCAAACGAATTCCTTTTTTATCTTCTGGTTTTGTTTTAGGTCATGTATCATGTTATTAATGATATCCATGAATAGCATGCAATGTCAAAATATTTCTTAGCCCATTCATTATTTAGATGGAACGTAAATTCTTTAGGATCAAGTATGTGTAGACACTGATTGAAAAAAATAATTCTGGGAATATTATACCTGTTTTTCTTATTTGATAATCTTTCCTGTGATGCATGAATAGGAAGTATGATATGTCATGCAACAAATCATACTTCCTATTCAAAGCCTTTTCTATAAGCTCTTAAGATATTATGAACATCTCATTTTTACTGATATTAATATCTTTTCTTTACTAATCTTGTATTTTTAATCTAATATTTTTTCTATGTATATTAAATGAGATATAATTGGTTTTAATATTTTTGGACTTCTTAATCTTAACACTTTTGTTTCGTTTAATTTCTAAAAATAAATATCTTTCATTTGAGTTTTTATTTTTTAAAGACATTTATGGTACGATAGACAAATAAGGAAGGTATTGGTATATTTCAAAACAAATATCTGTTTTTTTCATATGAATTTTACTATAATTCTTATAACTCACTTTAATTGCAGAACTATAAAATCTAGCAATGAAACTGTTCGTGTAATGGATGAAAAAAGTGCTAAAAATCAAAATTTATTCCGGCTTACTGAGTAAAGTTCTTTTGCTCAAAATTCATAGATTGATTGCATTATTATTATTATTATTTTTTTGACAGAAATAGACAAATTGCAGTTGTTTCCTAGCTTTATTTATCCATTCACATGATGCTTAATTAGAAACACTTTTTTCTATTTAAACTTACATTAAATTAGAAGATATCTCAAAGCATATTATAACCTTTTATGATTTATTTTATGCGAATTCTTGCGTTGGTTGTTTGATGACAACTAAAGGCAATGGTAAAATGCCAGCCATTAGAAGTTTAAAAAATACATTTCTATCCGAAAGGTGATATCAACATTTCTAAATGTTGATAAAATATTTCTTGTTGAAACTGAAATTCCTATTTATATCTTTTAGATTGATAATAATAATTGCATGTATTACATATTACCTTATGTATGAAGTCATTTTAAAACAATTATATTTCACGAGAAAGAATATTTAAATTTCCTTCAAATTTATGTAAAGCTTGCATGATGATTTCTCGGGCAAATATTTTATGAGAAATTTATCATGCAGCTACATTCAATAAATATAAACATTTGGTTCATTAAAAATAATTTTATAAAACAGTTAGCTGTATAGCTTTATGCATTAACTTTATGAAATCAAATAAGCATTTTTTACTTAAATGTTAATACCTAATTTAGTGTGATCCTTATCAAGAAGTAAGACATCATAAGCTACAAATCTTAATATTTTTAAATGACTGATGTTTTGAATTTCTACTAATAGACAAATATTTATGCAACTTAATATCATTAAAAAATAATTCTATCGAAAGAATATTTACAACAATATAACTTCTATGAAGAATGAGATACTGTCAGTTAAAATAAATATGAAAAGAGACTGTGATCATATTTAACAAAATGGTTAATTATGAAAGTTAATTTTCATGAGTGTCGAAGACCAACTACATAACAGCTATCGAACAAAAAATGGAAGTAAAACATATCAAAATGTAGGTTATCGAAATGAAGTATTGAGATTAATAGTTTTTAACTGGAGGCTACGATGTATGTATCAGATTTGCTTCTTTCCAACTCCAATGATTTCTCCTTAGCAAAGATATGAAACGTAATTGATTAAGCTATTTCGGAGATATTCTTTGAATGACATGTAAGTAAATAAAAAAGAGTGTTCCATAAATCATAATTATTCTGTTTTTGTAGATATTTCTTCATAAATGTATCATTATGTTATAACCAGAACAAGTTATTACTGTTTTAAGATAAAAATAAAATATTTTAGTTAAGAATTGTGTTGAATAATTCTAAATATAAGAAATTTTATAAATTGTATTTATAAAAAAAGAAAACGCGAATTAATTATTGTGTAATTTAAAAACGAGATCATTGCGATTTGGAGTTTGAAACTAAGCACATATTGATTCAAATCATCATAAAATACTTAAATATGTGAGAACAAATAAGGAGTATGTATAATAAAATATAAATATAAGCAAAAATTTCTGTAAATACATTATCTTATCAAACTATTTGATCGTTACCATTTTTTTCAAATCTGTTGATGAATTAATAACTAATTCTTAAAATGTTTGAAAATTAATAATGAATTATTATTGATTCAAGCGACATGTCTGATAATGTATGTACAAACTATTTATTTTATATATTCCTAATAAATATAAATTAATTACTTATAGGATATAATCATTAAATATTTGGAGTAAAAGTAAACATGTAATGGAAGCGTGTGCATGTCAATAAAATTAAAATTGACATATTTCAATTTTTAAATTGACTTGCTTTGTTCAAACTTGGACTCAAACATGTTTTCTTGATCTTTGAAATTGAGTTTGATATTTTGAAACTATAGGGACATCAATGAAGAATATTCAGATTTCTGTATGAAACTCAAGGTATTGTATAAAATTCAAAGAATGCAGATAATATTTAATCAAAAACGTTGCAAGAAAACTCGTTCCTTAGATTTAAATTCTCGAATAAATTAGAACTTTTTTATTGCTTCTACCGATATTACTATAACTCTATTTCGTAATTTGTAAGTAACAATAAGATATTTATGCTTTTCAGACATAATTAAAAATATTGTCTGAAATTTAGATTTTGTATTCGCATAAGTGTTATATATTTAAAATAATTAAATTATGACTAAAAATTATTATTTAAAATTGAATTTACTACATTATGTCTAATTCTATTTATTCATATATTAATTTTTTATGATAAACGTACATCAATTAAAACATGGTTAAGCAATTTGAAATCTAAAAATAATATTTGTATGACCCAAATGTTTTAAATATTAGGTTTTTAATTTTTTCTTAAGTTCAAATTTAATTCTCTTTTCTATTTCCATGTTGGCTGTTGTAATGCAAATAATTTCATTAAATATACATTAAGAAAAGTTGAAAAAAAATTATTATTTCATGAGCGAGTGAACAAAAGGGTTCATAATTAGAGAAATATTAAAAAAACATCATCTCGAGTTTATTACTTTAAACCTCTAAAATTGGATGTAAGTTTTCTTTTCGGAAGTAAATTTTCTGTATACTCAGTTTGTAATTATTTCTAGAAACACTTATTTGAATGAGTAAAATAAGATACGGCATCGCATATAAAATATATATATACATTCATAATTATTTATGCACATAGCTAATTAAGTTGAAAATCATTAAGTATGAAATTATTTTTAGTTTTGTTTTTTGACCATTTAGAGGCGTGATTTTTAATTTTAAAATTAATTTTTGGATTATAGAAGAAAACAAATTTTTAATAGGCATTTTGTTTGTAATAACGTCGCCTTCTGCTAATTTCTCATCATTACTTTTCTTATCAGTATTTCCAAATGGAGAGATTAATTGTTTCTTAAGTCAGTAATTTTGTAGAAAAATTATATGAAAAAGTGTATTCTCACTATAGACATGTCTAGTTATCATATATCAAATATTAAAAAAAATATACTTGACAAACAGGTATAATTATTGCTTATATCTGTTAGTTCAAACAGATATTTAAACTTACAAATATAAGCAAGTAAAGACTATTTAAAAAATAGAAGAATTATTTTATTTGCAATTAAGTAAAGTATATATACGAGGGTCAATCTGAAATTTTTGAGATACAACTAAGTTTTTAAAGTTATACTTACAAAATTTTAGGTGTGTTCAAAGTAGTCTACTTCAGCATCAATGCACTTTTGTAGACGAATTTTCAACAGATTAAATGCCTCAATCCATTCATTTCTACATCAATCATAGCAACATCAATCTCTTTTTCTGAAGGAAAACGAAGATCCACGTAAGTTTCTTTTTAGATTAAAGAATAACCAAAAGTCACACATAGCTAGTTCAGGTGAATAAGGCGGATGTTCGATCACTTTAATTTGTTTAAAAAACTCAACTATTAATCCGGCTGTATGTGAAGATGTATTGTCATGGGGAAGCATTAGTCCCCTAACATTAAGTTCTTGTAGTATTTCTGGAAGACATTTAGTGGTATACCAGTTTCCTGTTACTGTCTTCTGTCCTTCCAACTTGATGGCTTTGACCAATCCCGTACTTCTGAAGAAAATGGCATACATCACTTTTTTCAGTACGCGTTGTTTTTTCACCATTGTTGGCGTGGGATCATCTTCGAAGACCCATACTTTGCTTTCTTGACGTGTTGGAACGTCAAAAAACGATATGTACGTTTCATCACCGGTTACAATTTTAGAAATGATGCGGTGGCCATCATCATTCAGTAATTTAAGAGTTTCCTTACTGATTCTGACACGCTCCTCTTTTTGGTGCTCTGTTAGATTATGGGGAACCCAACGGCAAACTACTTTTTTCATATGTAATTCTTCATGAATGATTTTGTGTATGGCTGCGGATCCAATGTTAAGCTCCTTCTGTATCATTTGATAGGTACAGCGATTATCATCCATTAACATTTTTCGTATGGCAGACCTCTTATCCGGGATTAATGCCAACGGTGGCCTTCCTGTGTGTTCTTCATCCTGAAGAAAATTGCGACCTCTTCTAAATTCTCTAAACCATCTGAATACAGTAGCACGAGCTGGAGATTCATCACCAAATGCTAATAGCAACCGTTCAACGCATTCTTCTTGATTTAATCCTGCTTTAAAATCGTAGAACATCATAGCGCGAAAATGTTCTCGCGTCAACTCCAATTTCACTTCTGTTTAAAATTTATTCTACGCTAAACAAGTTGAAATAAGTCAGTATAAAATCGTCTTTTGTGT
>JAPDSC010095426.1:0-20324 GCA_026290005.1 Latrodectus geometricus | reverse complement strand
TACACAAAGAGAGAGCGAGAGAAAGGAAATGTCCATACCCTTCTCTCGCTGGATGGACAACCGGTATGACGTTCGTCGGTATACGTTAGTTCAAAAAACAGTATGACGCAGGGCCACAATCATCCATCATCTCAGAAGAAGAAAAAACAAAGATTCACAAAGAGAGATAGAGAAAGGAAATGTCCATACCCAAACCGGAATTTGAGCTCGGGATCAACAGCTCAGGAGTCAGGAACGTTAACCACTCAGCCATTGGCCAGCATATTATATAATATATATATTATTAAACCATATATCTGTTATAGAATAATAAAATGCAAGATTTTACTAAAAGTGATTTTTTTTTAGTTTTCGAAGGAATCTATACAAATTACTTTCAATTAAAATTTCTATATTTCCAATTTATGTTATTATTAAATTAATTCCGGAATAAAATTAATTAAAGTATCTTTAAATAAATATGCAAAAGTTCAATGATCCTGATCAAAACTGTCATTTAATCTAGTACCTGGATAATTTTTCGGAATTAATTGGATGGGCTAGGATTGAAAGTGCGTCTTCATTTTACCTGATAACAATTTTCCTTTTCCAATACGAACTCAGGGGAACGGATACTCAAGTTAAATTCTAGAACTTCTTCTAATACCTTTCACATCCTCAGAAGAGAATAAATCAGCGAACTTTACCATTTGTTGACAAATATAGAACCCTTGCTTCTACTACTCATTGTTCCCTTCTGGCCTTGGCGATCATCTACTACTCGAATTGGACCTCATTGGCGGTATTTCAATGAATCATGTTTCCATGTCTTATATGACTCTGATTCTGGGTTTAGTATTTCCCTTCCTCGAATCGAAATTTGTAAGCGATCGGTTTTCAACGATTGCGGCTTCCGGAATTAAGATATGGAAAGTGAATGCAATATCAGGCTTATTACATTCGATTTGTTTTCGATTTTAATTATCTCAGTTATCTGACCATTTTCGTTTTAAATCAAAACTTCGCTTCCAATTATCTAAGTAGAAGTTTTCACCTTAAATTCTATTATTATTTAAATATTAAACTCGAAATGTCAATGTGAAATATTAAGTAACGGCAAAAAAAATTTGAATTGAAAATGGATATTTCTTATAATACTTTTATTTTTTTTGAATTTTAAAAAATTATAAAATTGTATTTTATACAAAACATCAATTGTGCTACATAAACTAGCGATTATACAAATATTAAAAAATAATTTGAATAAATTAATATAAATTTCTTTCTTTCAATTTTGAGATACGTGAAGAAGTAACACTATTTATTGGTATTAATTATTTTAAGATTGGAGTAAATATTAGTTTGGGGAAAAAGTAATCCATTATTTTTTCGGTAGACGTCTGTAGTGATCGATATCTCGTGAGGTATCTATCAAACAATTTCAGATTTATGCTCGTTGGAAAGGTGACATTGACACTAAAATATCCTCTTGTGGTTTTTTGTTTGATTCATTCAGTTACGAGTACAAGGTTTTAAAAATGAAAGACAACAAACAGAAAATTCGATACATTTTCGTTTTTCTCTTGTAACGGCGAAAAAGATAGCCGGGTGGCTAAAACTGTGAAAGATGTTTATCGTCCTATATAAGACTGTAACAACCAGTTACGTACAATTTTTGTTTCGTCGATTCCGTTCGGGTATTTTTGATGTTAGAGATGCACCTCGCATGTGGATATAGCATCGTCGAAAATGTCTATAAAATATCAAAAATGATCGAAGTTAACCGCATGTCAGCAGTCGTAACGCGCAAGACCTAAAAATCTACATGAAAGCTGTTTTAAACCTTTTTACAAAGTGAAACCAAAAGAAACTACATAAAGTTGACGTAAAAATAATGGATTTCTTTTTCCCCAAACTAATATTTCAATCAGAAATTAATCAATAAGATTATTATTATATAAATAACTATAAACAACACATGTATAGTATTATTAGTGAATTTTGAATCTTGATCCAAATAATAAGTAATGTAATTGCTTTGAAGAAAATTAAATATTTTAATTGATTAAATGGATAAAATGTCAATCATGCCAGAGTTCAAGTTAATACTTTAATTTTGGCGAGATTCTCTTTTGTTTATTTGATATCATATCAGTGAAGGAATGCAACATCCTGAGAATATAAATGCGTATATTTTCTCACCATGGTGATATTATTGGCTAATTTTATACCTTTATCTCATTAATATTCACATTTCATAGCCCAAACCAACATTCAAAAGTGTTGGTGATAATTTTAATGTTAGTGATAATATACAAAAATGGTTGGCTCTGAAGCACCTAAAGGTTCAAATCCTCGCCAAAACCATCGAAAGCCTATTCTATTTTGTAACATTTTCATATATATCACAAATAAAAGAGGGAATATTGAATGTGTTTTATATCATATAAAAATGAGCGAACTTCGTAAAAGCATAAAATACGTGTTTTCTGACCCAGAGAGAGAAAATGTTGACCCCTTATCTTTTGATGGTATTATCCTTTTGTTGATATATTTTATTAATAACACGTGTTGTTCTAAAATGAAGGAATCCTTTACCTTATCTCTCTTTTACGTTTATCTGAATAATGCTTTGTTTGGCTATCTAAGAAAAATAACAATTAAAAAAATTTGGTTTTAGGACGCGATCTGATCGAATTTATAACGATAACATGATAATTTTAATCCTAATAACACGATTTTTGTATTTAAAATACCATCTTTCCTACAGTTAGCAAATTTTTCTGGATTCTTATATACAGATATTTCTTTCACAAATACAATAATAATTGATTAATTCTAAAAATTAGAATCAAAATATAAGGATATTATTTTTAGTTAAAAAAATTTATTTATTATTAAATGCACCATTTATTTTTATCAAATAGAAGCTTCCAATCATACAATTATACTAGGAAAATCATACTAAACAAAATTATCCTTACTAGTTGTATTACTTAGAAATATAATACAACCTGCAAAAGCACGAGAAGAATATGTAAGAACATATCACAACCTCACTGACTGTAGATGTCTCGAATCCCCTATGCGCAAGATTATATGCAATCAAGGATATCACTTCGATATCCATAGTTATGTTATCATTGATTCTAAATTTTTATCAAAGCCATTTTGATTTTTTAATAATAGAATAATCCATTTAGATAAAAATAAACTGAATGTTAGACTCCCTATGTCCATAAAATGGCTTAACCTTTGCTCTACGTGGACATCAGTGTTGGTTTGTTGTTGTTTCTGATGACACTTGGCAACACCAAGCCCGCCCGTCAAAGACTAGGCGAATGAAGTCAGAGAGAGAGAGCGTCTTCCATTTTATGAATAGAGCACCCTCATATGAAGGTGGAAGTACGACTTTTAGCTCATAGATGGCAGCACCATCTGAATATTCCAATTTATAATTTGAAACCAGTGATGACCCAAAGCCTAGCTCCAACCACCCTCAGAGGTAATAATTTGTAATGGGAATGTGGAAGACATTGCGACCCGACATATTTTACGTGCCCCAGTTGTCATTAGTGAACACGACGATCCTTCGGCTGAGCCGGGATTCGAACTCACCACCTTTTGGTAACGAGAACGATGCCTTAACCAACCAGGTCACTACGGCCACAGTGTTAGTTTGAATGGTGGTAATCTAAGACATACTGGACTGCATCTCGATTAAAAAATGTAAATCTTGAATGCAGCTTTTATCTGAAAACTAGATGATTGCCGTGGAATAGTTAGAATATGACATGCCAGCGGTTGAAATATTTCATGCCAAGACTCATAGCTTGGTGTAATTGCCTGGAGTTGAGTTGGTTGTTAACTTATAGTTACGTTGCGATCTACAATAATAGATTGCAAGAACATTAATAACATTCAGCCATTCGTAATGTTGTTTAAAGTATCATTCTGTCAAAGTGCTATTTGACTGAAAGATAAAGATCTGCATGTGATAATTATTGCTTGAAATTCTACATCATAAGTGGCACAACAATATATTCAATATATAATGTCCTCAATGATTTTTTAGACAGCTGAAGCCCATACTAATCAAGCACGTTTAGGTCATAACTTTAATTATTTCATTATTTTCCAAACTTCTTGAGAAACTAATGTACTTATAGTAAAAAAAAAATACTCGATAACCTATCTCATTCAGTACCATCTTTTATTACCGTAAGGTACGATATCACCATTGAATAATATGCTCTTTTCACCTTCTGTGGGATAAATATAAGGAATAATCTACACCACGGCTAGCTTTAAATATTCTTTTTTATTATTTAATAACATCTATATTCCACAGAGAGAAAAAAATAACAAACACACACTGTATAATATAAAACAAACATAACCTAAGAACTAAACAATTCTTAACGACATATTCGAGCAGCAGTCTCTCTAGTGTTCGAGCTTAGAACACTATTTGTCAGTTCGTTTTGACCGTTAGAGGGCGTTGTTCTGTTACACTTTTTTATAATGTTATTTGTTGATGAAATTGTGTGCTTTTGTCTGAATTTCTTTCAACATTTATTTATTTATCTAATTAAATGCTTTCTGCGCATTGAGTTTTGCAGTTTGATTTCAATATGTTTTTTATAACATAATGTATAATATAATAAAAAATATAACAGATGCAATTCTAGATTACACTCTTGTTTCATCTTATTAAAAAGAAGCACTTTTATTGATGTATTGAAAACAAGTGAACCATAAAAAAGTATTAATTTAGTGAAGTTAATCCTAAAAAATTTCAATTAATGGGTATAGTCCTTTTTAGTATAAGCACGAACATCTGAGAAAAAAAAAGTTTTTTAGTTTCTAAATAAAAGAAGAAAGAAATATCTTAGAAAAAAGTTTCTTTGATATTTTACTTTTTTTAAGCTTTATGGAGAATTTTAAATGTTTTTCATTAAATTCTTTTCTTTTCAATTACTATAAAAGGTGATATGATATCAAAGTGTTTTCAGCCAACTTACTATTTTTGTACTTGTTTAACAGCAAAAGATAATTTCCCCAAGGAAAAAAAGCTCTTAAATCTAATTATGTTATGGTCTATATGATAAATTAATTTTAATGAAGAAGTAAACTCTTTCTAAGTAAACTTTTATCAACGTGATAATAGCATTTGCATGATTATCGAAATTTTTGTCCTCATCGTTAATTTAAATATATTCAAAACTAAATTTATGTGCTTTTATATGTATTCCATTTTGCTTAACGTGTTTCTTCAGTAACGATACTTCATTATTTTTTTTCTGTTTCTTAAAACAATATCTATACACAAAGAGAAATTAGTAAATTTGTTATTAGAAATCTTAAATAGATATATTACTTAATTATTATTGATTTTTTAATATGCCCAACTGACTTCATTTAATCTGTTTTTATATACTGAAGATGTAAGATCTTAATCACGTGATGCAAAACAGCATTCTAAATAAACGCCAATAAGTAGCAAATATCATTAAAAATAGTTCAATATTAATATATTTCTAAATATAATAAACATTAGTTTTTGCTTCCTTTCCCAACTAAAAAACTCAGATGCATCTTTTTCATTGGAAGCTAAAGCCTGCAAAGCTGGCTGGCCTTGGCCTGTTAGGTATAGAAAAAATTTAAAAGGTAATGAAATTAACCATTCATTTAAATTCTAAACAACCATTTAAATTAATTTTTGATTTATAAAATAAGATATCACAATAGAAGGTAATGAAAAAAATTAAAACTTTTATTCGAAAATTTCAAATTGGTTATAATTAGAGCAAGCGGATATCAAAACAATGAAAAAAACGCAAATTTCTGTACTTAAAAGCCTTTGCTACCAAGTCTATTTGCATAACAAGAAAATTCAATACCTTTTCTACTTAAAAAGGGTAACTGTACTAGCTTCATTCCATTAATCTCTTCGCATTTTCTTTAGTTTCCCTAATAGGTAATTTCCGACCTAAGAGGAATTTGCTTTTTGTTTAGTCTTTACTATTTATTATAAAAGGGCTTTTGTGAGACTATTGTTGTGAGTTTTTAGATTCAAGAAATCAATATTGTCTCTCTTGACTTTGTGAAGAAAGTTTTATAGAAAAGACTTCAAAGAGTTTATTTTAAATTTGGGTATTTGTTCTGTAAGTTTATCTGGTAATCTTATTCCTTAGATATTTATTTTTTTAGTTACGATTGATAATTTCAAAAGCATTAATTTTTAAAATTTTGAATACATAAATGTAATTATTTTACACGACTTTTGTGATAAAATTATTATTCTTTATATTTTATTTACCATCACATGAATTTATTTTTATAGATATAATACTTATATTTGGAAAACTAATTCGATTAATAGTTGAATAATCATTAATTTTATTATTCTTTCTATTTTTTTTTACCACCACGACAGTTTAATTTTATAACAATGACATATGGTTTTTAATAATTTTATAATAATGACATACATTTTATAACAATGACAATTTTATAGACATAACACACTTGGAAAACTAATTTCGATTAATAGTTGAAAAATCACTAACTTTTTTAAAATAAGAATGTATAAATTTAATTATTTACACGAATAATGTGATAAAATTATTATTCTTTATTTTTTTTACCATCACAACAATTTAATTTTATAAATACTACAATGACATATGAAAAACTGATAAGATTTTTATGGCTTTCTCTGTATACAGGTTCTAACTAATAGTTGATGAATGGTTAGCGTTTTGTTTGTTTGTTTTCATTTTATTTGTTGGAAAATTCAATTCTTGTCCAAATGATAGAATCATAGTTTTGGAATATAACATTAGAAAATTAGCTTTTCCTCAAATTCTGAAAAGGTAAATTTAGAAAAACTCATGATAGCATAAAATATATTACCACAATATTAATGGATATCACTAATAAATGTAATTATTTTACACGAGAGTTGTGACACAATTATTATTACTTCTATTTTTATTTACCGTCATGATTAAATTTTACAGATGTATGTGTTTACAGGAGACAATGACGTATGAAAAACTGATAGCAATTTTACAGCTTTCTCTAACAGATGGTTGATGAATGGTTAGCGTTTTGTGTTTGTCGGTTCCACAGTTTGCAAATTGAATTCTCATACGAATGTAAGAGTCATAGTTCTGGCAGATATCTTTAAAATGAAATTAGCTCTTCATTAAATTCACTGGTGGTAAATTTAGAGAAACTCATATTAGCTTAAAAAATATTACTACAATTTTAAAATTCGAATATAGGTTAATACTGTATTTTATTGACCTCTGAATTATCCCATATTACAAATGAAATACGCAGTAATGCCTATGTAAGACATCGAGAATATGGGATATATAATATGAGAAATATGTAATACATTAATATTAATTATACATATTTTTTATGAATTTGATTAATCAAGAACAAATTTTAAATTTAAAATCAATATACATGAATTATATATTGAATTGTATTGTTATTATAATTATATAATTTGTTTCATATTTTTCTATCATACAAAAGTTCAGTTTTACTATATGAGCTTTACAAATGGATAACGTTACCCAAGAAGCTAAATAATTACTCGAATTTATTCCTCACACCAAATGAAATGCAAATAATTAAAGCATTATTTATATTGAAATATAAATTTACCTAATATAGTTTTAAAATTCAAATCTAACCTTAATTATTTAAAAATTTGGAATGGTGTTTATAGATTTCTATACATATATCAGAATTAATATGTATTGTACTATTCTATGTTTCTTACTAGTTATTAGGACAAAAAATTTATAAGGTCATTTTAAGGTCATTATGAGGTCATTTTTATAATATGTTTGGGCGATATTCATCATTATGGTTAAGAAGAGATCAAATTCCTTATATATAATGTATGTATCCATGTAAATGCAGAATAATGAAAATAAATGTATAAAGGAAAGAAGAACTCTTGTACATAAAAAAAATGGAATATTCTCTAGAATTATCAGTCAATATTTTTTGTAGAAGTACATCAATTATACAAAATTTATTTAAAAACAACAACTATTCTTAACCTGTGCTTCACAAAAGTTAAAGAACTGAACGTTTAAAACCTCAATGTAACATGCTCTGAAGAAGTATTTCTTACTTTTTTAATTCCCGGATACATCGCAATAAAATATTTTAGCAAACAATGTACAAATTCCAATTAAAATTTCTTCAATTTACTCTCTTTTTTAACAGATAATTTTGTGATTAACTTTTCTTGCAGAAGTTTTTTCACGAAGTTAGCTTATAATTTATTCCTACTTAGGAAAATTATTTGCACTAATCTCTTATAAGTAAAAAAAATCTTATTTTCTTAGTAAATATTAAATAGAATCTTATTTACGCAATGCATTTTATTCTGTATGCATTTTTAATTGTAAATACGCTCTGATTAAAAATACATGTAAGATAACCCTTTTTTATACACTTATGACCATTATTTTCTTTATTTCATATTAATACTATTTTTAAAAATTAAATGAGCTAAATTTTTACTAAGAAATTATATACATTTCTAATTTTAAATTATTTATCTGATTGTTATTTATGTCAGAAATGTATTTTTTTAAATATTCTTGCTATTATTTCAATTTTAAATATAGTTTTTGGAATCGAGCATGCTATATCTAGAGTGAATATTATTTTAATGTATTAACCATGCTTACAAATTTATTAAATTATTATTTTTAATTAATGATTATAATTATAAATTTTTGATAATAATAAGAATCAATTATGCCGTTTTCAGTTTGATCTTCTTGTATCATAAAGAATACATTTTAATTAAAAATTATTAAAATAATTAATAGCTGCACACATATTCACAAATATACAATCATAGATAATTTAATCATTATAATTTAATAATGATAATTATATTATTTAGCTAATTTACAGTATTAATAATTAAAAATTATGAAGAATGAAGTATTAAATTATAATGATGTGGGGTTTTATAACTAATATATTTAAATCATGATATGAAGAAAATACAGATATAAAAATTTTTAGATTCAGAGAAAGCTAAAATTTACTTAAAAATATTCAAATAATTATTTATGTAGAGCAGAAAAATAATTAACAAGTGCTCAGATACAATAGTTGTTTATCTGTTAAATTTAATACACATTTTAAACAATGTAACCTAGAAAACAAAACTATGATTTTTTTAAACTGCTGCCGTACAAATGTAACTGTAGACTGCTTAAAAGTAGTCACGTTATTTTTAAATAGAAAAACTTATCAATTCCAAGGCCTTTATTTTTTAAATTATGCATGCAGAAAAAGAAATATAGTATATATATCCTGTTACACAACACTTCCCTTTTACTCCAAAGTTCCTTTTTACACCAAATTAATTTTTAGACCAAGGTCTAAAAATTAGTTTCGGAGTATTCTTAGTGACTGTTAATAGCACACGTACACATTGTTCACTATAATATTTCTCATAGCTTATATTGTTAATAACACTTGAAATAGTATAGAACAGGTGTGGCCAAACTTTTGGGATCCATGGTCTACTCCACATTGAAAAAATGGAAGACGGTTTACCAATGGCAGAGCTAAATTAACGTAGCGTATATGTTTACATATTTATTTTCGGTAACAAGGAAAAATGGTAAATTAGCTCATTTTTCTATAAAAACTTAATATTAATATTTAAAAAATAAAAATTTACTGACGAAAATAATCAAAGTATTCATATATCAAAAATTGACCTTCCTATTCACTTCGTTTAGGTGAAATTTGGACTGTATATCTGTGACAAATTTCTCATATTGTGGTTAGTACAAAATTATTGCAATGTGTAAACATGAAATTAAATGTTCATCTGTTAAATGAGACCGATGTTTGGCGTTGTTGACGTTGTCAAGTTGTTTCTATTTAATACACTGTAAAACGACAAATTCATTGTATTACTTTGCACAATCTGTTTTAGGTTTTAAAGCTAAATTTTTATTTTAAAATATAAATAATTCATTAATTCTATGTCATAAATTAAATTGTTAGTATCAGAGGTTATTATCGGGATGGTCACGCGGACTACCTAAAATGTCTTCGTGGTCGACCAGTCGATCACGGTCGACGTCTTGGCCACCCCTGGTATAGAGCAACGTCTTGTTTAAGTAGATTCATTGAAATTCTTTCATATATTTGTAATATGGATATCATGTTTTAATACACTATATATTTTTAACTATAATATTTTTAATAGCAATATTATTGACCGAAAGGAAATTTAAGAAAAAAAACAAAAATTAAAAAAAAATTTCACCAAGAAAATTTGAATATTAAAAAAGAAAATTAATATACAGCATAATTTTTTCTGAAACACGTTAATCCATGAGAGGTTCACCTTATATTTTATCAGGTAAAAGACTATTTATATAAAAGCCCCCCCCCCCACAAGTAAGTATTTAAGAAGATTTAAATTAGCCAATCAACATTCAAATAAAATTTAAATTAAATTATTTTATATGAAACTGATTATAAAATAAAAACATGATTTATATATAAATTATAGTTTCTGGAATGTTTCCTTTTCCAGTCGCATTCATCTTCAATCTAAAACACAAGTTTAATAATTAATTACCATTTTGATAATTACTTTTAAATAAAATAGAATTACGATTAAATATACCTTTCCACAGAGTCATTATTTAAAGTGCAAGCTTTCCGAGATACTTGTGATCCATGATTTATTGAAGTAGTTACCGCCTTTATTATTTGTTGCTCACCCGAAGTCGGCGTAAATTTCTGTTTTGTGGATAAGGAATCCATTATTTCATAACAATATGGTTGGTACTAATATTCTCAGGGGAAAACCCTCCCTTTGCAGAAAATTCTGGGGCGCATTAATTAATATTTTCGTTTTTGGAAATGGAGCTCGGCTCTAATGAGATTTCGTCTATTTTTGAATAGAGGGAGCCAGCATTCTGAGCTGTTCTTTTCATATAAACGCTTTCTGAGCAACCACAACTTGGCACACAATTTACATCTGCGTCAAACTAATAAGTATGCGCCGAAAATATATCTTGGTTTTAAAAAAAAATAACCTCAGAGGATTATTTTCATTTATTTTAGGGAATATAGGTCAGTATTGATTATGCCGCGTCAGCTGCTTTTTTGATAGTTGTTGGCATATTAGCATTTGTTTTTTGGAAATATCAGAAGTACAGTAAATTAATAAATGACTGTTACAAAAAGATATAAAGTTTGGTACCCATGAGTGCTACTTTGGAAAATATTTTTTTAAATTGTAAATAATACGCTAATTTAGCTTGAAATAAATAAAATTTAAAATTTTTGTTTTTAAATTAATTTAATTTATTTCATGGTGGCATATTTATTTCAATATTTATATATATTAAAGACGCTTAGAGTAAAAAATAATAAGGACTTGATTTATATATTGCTCTACAGTTTTTTCTTTTTTTTATGTTCCAAAGTCATGTGACTTCTGTATGGAAATGATAGATGGAATTATTTTTCCTTTACAACAAGGAGTAATAATTTAAAAATAAAAATGTTTTAATTACAGTTGCAATTCTTAAACCTGTGTCTTATGAGAAAAAATTCTAAATTAGTACTGACTTTTTAAAGTAAGCGATTTTTGGTAACAAACTTTGGAAGGGCAAAATGTCTGTCCACTGATGTGGTGTGGAAGTGACTAAATAATAAGATAACTCTATCATCAAACTAGTACCGATTTTTTAAATTAAGTGATTTATGACTTATATGATAACAAAATTTAGAAGGGCAAAATGTCTCTCCACTGACAGGGTGTGAAAGGGACTAAATGCTAAGATTTATCAATTTATCTATCTCATCAATATATTGGCAATAAAATCATGCTAACATAGTTTAAAAACTTTTTATAATATTTTAAAACATTATTAGTCATTTCTTTACTTGAGAATGAACACTATCCGCAGATATTGTGCCAAATAATAAAACAGTTATTTGTTCAGATAACTTTTTTTCGTCATTTTGATTAAAAATGAATGCAAGAAATTATTTTTTTAATTCAGCTAATAAAAATGATTATCGTAGATAGCTAATTCAAGAGGATAATGTAATCTATAACATAATCGCATTTTAAGAATGAAAGGTCCAACATTCATTTGTGACATTTATTGAAAAACGATTTCTTTCCATTTTGTTTGGGCATATTTGTTGGCGAAAGCGCTTGGGACATTTCTGTAATTCTTTTTTTGTTATGAAATAAAACCTATTATCTATAAAATGTACTTCAAGTTTATAATAAGATATCCATAAAAAGCTTTTAGTGTAACCCAAAACATGTTTCTTTATTAAACTATAATAACTTCATTATCCTAGATATGTGATTTTTGGTAATATGTTCATAACGGCAAAATACCTAACAAAATTCAAAATTTACTATAATTTTAACTCATCTATTACTTTACTGCAATAAATTTAAAATTCACACTATTCTTCATAAAACGCGAAGAATTCACAATTACATTTATTATTTAAGATTTATTTATATTTGTGAGCCATTTTTAAGGATTCAATATAAAAATCATAAACACTCTGGGAATTTTAATCATAAATATCAATTTTGTTGGTTTGCATTATACTATTACAAATTTAAACAAATACAGCAAACTAATTCATTTTACTTTCAAAGTCCTTATTAAACAAATATGCTGGCAATACAATTTTTGGTTAGACTATACTTTAGGGTGCCCCTTTGATTCTCGCCAAGTTGTAATCACGATTGATCGCCAAGCTGGGCAAAACCCAATCATATTCTGATTGCAACAGAGCAATTGATTGTTCTGAACCAATAAAATTCGCCAATAAAACGATAGCCAAACAAAAATCGCCAAGGGGGCGCCCTAAAATATAATTTTACCCAATTCCTAAACAAATTATTCTTGTCTTTATTCTGTATCAACACTCATAAATTAGTTTTGTTTTGGTATTTGTTCATTTGCGTCGGATTTTCTGAACCAAAATTATGAAATTTTGTCAATACAGTGTCTGATCTTCAATGTAAACAATCTTTTAACCAAAAAAATTTGATGAATGTTAAAAATACTATAAAAATTGATAGCATTTATTTTAAACTATTTTTCCAAGAACATCAGGGAGAAATGTATCCAAAAACATTTTATATTCCTATAAAAATTATTGACAAACCACTATTTATTGATATAAATTAATTTATATCAGTATCATTTTTAATTTATGGCTATAAGTACGCTTTTCAGTGGGATTCGTTAGATTTTGGGAGCTTCAAACCAAAATCGATGATGATTTCACCCTGAACCAATTAATGAGATGACGAGATTATCCTCATTCGTTCTTCCTCTAATTAGCAAATGGATTTAGATTGAAATGATTGGAACGATCACCTAATTAATTTCAAAAGTCTGGTTTAGCGGTAATGATTTCAAACCTCATCAAATTGGATATGTGGATGAGTGTTCTGTAAATCAATGAATAAAATTATTTTTCCTTTGCAACAAGTAATACTTTTAAAATATATTTTTATTACATTTGCGATTCTTAAGCCCATGACTCATAAAAAATAGATATTTGTTTTATTAATAAAACATTGTATTTTTTTATTTAATTGAAAAAATGTGAATCCCCAAACAAAAGTCATTGTTTGTTAAGTAAAAAAGAAATTTTCTATACCTAAATGAATTTCACTAAATTTCTCATTAGAAATAAAAATATATATAATTATTAAAATTTTAATAATTATTTATACTTTAATATTAAATAAATAATTATTAAAATGTAAATAATTAAAAATTTAAAATATAAATAATTATTAAAATAAGTTTAATAAATTTTATAAGTTAATTTAATTTTAAGAAATTAGTCTATATGCTATTAAAATAATAATTAGGAGGTGGGAAGAGTTATTATAGAATTAGAGAGGATATTTATTGAATCTTGACTTGACAATTGTGACACAGTATTTATCCATGATTTAATTTATTTATATTGCATGTATTTTTCTTAAATTTTTGAAATCAACTATAAGTTATTGCTAATGTTTTTGTGTATGAAAATAATTCAGTCACAAAATTTCAATATCATCCACAATATTTTTCATTTGTGTCTAAGAATCTTATTTTATCTGATGAGTAATTCGTAACTAAACATTATTTTCTAGTATTAACTATCTATTCCTGTCGATTGTGAAACTGGTAAACACAGTTGTTCTTTAGGCTGTTCAAGACACAAGTTTGCATCAGAGTTTGGTCTTTCCTCTTCAAGCTATTCCATACATAAAAAAGTTTGTAGAATTTCCAAATTTTTAACTCGTAAAGTTCTTTTATCAGACTGAAAACCCTTTTAATTGGCTTCTTTAGAATTCTGAACATGAAAGCAATTTATTTCTCCATTAATTTACTGCCTCTCCAATTACTTGAGTTCAATCACACATTTAATTTGCAAAATGTTACAAAACTCGTGTAATTTCGTTTTTGTTTTCTTTTTATCTAATTCAACTGAGAATCTATGAAGTTCTCTATTTTCATTACTAATAATATTACATAAAGAAGCAAACGATTAAAAAGCAAATGCCTAAAATTGAAGCTCTGCAAAATATGAGATTCTCCCTCTTTAGCAATTGTAGAAAGGACACATCCAAAGAAAAGTGGACATCCCGATTGTTTATTTATGTACTATTCTCGACGATATACGTTTAATCATGAAAAATTTGACATTTTATTTTACTAGCTATTGATACAAATGCATTAATTAGAACAGTTCTTACAACTAACTCTACCTAACTCTACAAAATTCTAGGATTGAAGATAATCACATCATTAGATTTTAAAATGTTGTTCAGATGCATTGTATATATATATGTATGTATATATATATATATATATATATATATAATTGTATCTACAGTCTTTATTCTAACGCACTAATTTTATTCTACAAGTTTGTTTTTTTTTTGTAGTTAACATCTCATAATTTAAAGCAGTGTTTCGTGAGAAAATATTATATTAATGTAAGGAATTTTAATCAGTGTCTTTGAAGTATCTTTTAATCATTATTTTGTTAGCGTAATCAAAATATAAAGAATCTAATAACCAAAATTTCGGATGGCACAGCCAGTTTTGTGAGTTTCTTGGGTCTGAAAGACCCTCACCATTTTCTGGAACTCATGTTGGAAAGTATCTATTACTGAAAACTGTCCTGGCATATAATTGGTTGCTTAAACTTAAGGGGGAGGAGTTATAATTTCTTAAAATTTTGTAGTTACCTGAATTAAGTGTGAGCGTCATTAAATTAAATTCATATTTATTGAATTTATCTTGGGTTGAATTGATTGAAATAGTTATAATTCTTGAATTATAATTAATTAATTAATTTTGGATACAATTGAGAGTATAGAATTACAAAAAAGAAGTAGTGCGAATCTAATATTTTTATACTATATTTTTTAAACAAAAATTTCTTTTTAATTTAAAAGAAACCAGAACAGGTTATACTTGTGTGACATACATAAATGAAAGATATTACTTTCATAAATAACAATATCTCAAATTACCTCAGGTTCTAAGTAAAATAAAAAAAAAAAGTTCTATCTCGATTTTTATAATACTTTAATCAAATCTAATGATTTAAACACAACTTATTACGTTGTTTTTAATACGATTAATAATATCACTTTTATGACATTATTGAAACAATACTAATACAAAAATTTAAAAGTATTTATATTGATTTACGTTAAAAAATAAAGTATTTTTTAACAAAATTCTATTATTAATGAAATTAGTTGATTTTGGAAACTATATTTCTATTATTATTCACCAAATCTTGGTATTTCTAAGTGCTAAAATAATGCAATGATTTTATATCTGATTACGTTTAAATCAAGTTATACAAGAAAGTAAGTATTTTTATCGAGAAGACAGGCATATTATCCGCGTGGTCGTAATGGATCGTGCAACCACGTCACGAGCCGTGAGTCAAAAAACGGGGTCGTTTGGAAGACAACAAGTGTCTGCACGAACAGTTCGACGGCGTTTGCAGCAGCATGGACTCTCAGCTCGGAGACCATGGCTGCGGCTTCCCTTGACGCTGCGTCATAGACAAGAGCGCCTTCAGTGTTGTGATCAACGACGAACCTGGGCGCAGGAATGGCGAGACGTCATCTTTTCAGATGACTCCATGTTCTGTTTACAGCATTATGATGGTCGCATCCGTGTTTGGCGGCATCTTGGTGAACGCACACTGGCAGCGTGCATTCGTCATCGTCATACTGGCCCATCAGCTGGCGTAATGGTATGGGGTGCCATTGGATACACGTCTCGGTCACCTCTTGTTCGCATTGACGGTGCTTTGAAAAGTGCACGTTTCATTTCTGGTGTGTTACGACCCATGGCTCTACCCTTTATTCGAGCCCTGCCAAACCCTACGTTTCAGCAGGATATTGCCCGACCACATGTTGCCGGTATTGTACGGACCTTCCTTGATACGGAACATGTTCGGCTGTTGCCCTGGCCAGCACGTTCTCCAGATCTTTCACCGATAGAAAACTTTTGGTCAATGGTTGCCGAGCGACTGGCTCGTCACCAAACGCCAGTCACTACGGTTGATGAACTGTTGAAGTGTTGAAGCTGCATGGCCATCTGTACCTGTACATGCAATCCAATCTCTGTTTGACTCAATGCCCAGGCGTATAACTGCTGATATTACTGCCAGAGGTGGTTGTTCTGGGTACTGATTTCTCAGGGTCTATCCAGCCAAATGTTTTGAAAATTTAATCACTTGTTATTTCTAGTATAATATATTTGTCCAATAAATATCATTTTATTATCTGCATTTCTTCCTGGTGTAGCAATTTTAATGGCCAGTAGTGTATATAGATTCCTGACACCTTAGAAAGATTATATAGATTTTGTGTCACCTTAGACGTAGGGAATAAATATAAGGAATCTTTATTTTTTTAAAATTCATCTTCAATTTTATTTTTTACGAAAAGATTTTTCTAATTTATTTACTCAAAAACTATTGTTTATATGAATATTTCTTATTAATCACATAAATTCAGAGATAGAAGCATTTCAAAGAAGACATCTAATGATATAATTGAAGCTTTTCAAGAGAAAAATATTGTTATTCGCTTAAATAATTTCAAATATACTATAAATATTATAAAAGTGAATAAATATCATGATTTTTTAAATATGATTTTAAATAAAAAATAAATACCTCTAATTTTTGTATTAGAAGTATCCATTAAGTTCTGCAAACACATTATAATATATAAATGTAATTTTTTTATCAGTGTCACATACAATAAAGAAAAAACTATAAGAGTTAACAATTTAAAGATAAAATATTTAAGAACCAATCAAGTTAACTATTGACATTTTGCTTTGTTGTTAAAAGTTGAATCCTATTATAATCCAACAAAAAACGAATCCTTCTTCAGACAAAATAGTATTAAGAAAAAGTAAAATGTCCATTATGATTGTGGTTTTTCAAATTATGATTATAACTATAACTAACACACTAACGCAATACCAGTATAAAGATAACTGAAGAGATTTCTGATGCCATTTCTTTCCTTTTACAAAACCAGTATCTTCTTCTATAAATTATTCTTTTTCCAGAAAACCTTAATGTACTTTTGATTTTAACTGCTTAGCATTTGATTTTGGGATGTAATCTAACAAAAATATTTAGAAGCACATTAGATATGTTCAAAAGAAGTATAATATATTGAGCAAGATTTACAATTTTCTTCGATGATCAACTTAGAACAACCAGATTAGAAAACAATGCGATTATTTTTTACATCAAATATAGTCTTGTCAGAAAATATTGCAAAGTAATATAAAATAGATTTAAAAAGATGGTATTTTTCATATATAAGTTTGGAAAGAAATATATGATTATATATATTACATTTATATATATATATATATATATATATATATATATATATATATATATATAAATGTAAAATGTCCTCCGATAGAGAAGTTTGTTATATATTAATTCAATAAATTATAAAGTAATAAAAACACCCTTCTTATAAATTCTGTTGTTAAGTATATTAAAGGTTAAAAATGTTTTTAGCAAACACGAATGAATCTTTAACATTTTATTCTTTTTAACTCGAGACAAAATATTGTTTATATTATTACTGAATTTTTAAATTATATACTTATTTTATATCTTAAGCCATTTAGAAATTAAGCGTTAATATTTTCTGTATTTTTTAAACACAATTTAATGCCATCCAATTTAAAAATACTGTTGTTAATTATTTTATATAAATGAGTGTTAATTAAGATTTAACAAAGCCGAATGATAATTTATTAACAATTTATTCGTTTTGGCTTAAGTCAAAATGTTCTATGCACTGTTATAGAATTAATAAAAAAATATCCATGTTCCTGTGGCTTCCAATATTTTAATTCGGGTTTTGGTGTTGACAATAAAAATAAAGGATAAATGTTCATATGGCAAACACTATGCATATATACTTCCTCAAACATATTTTATGCTAGCTGATACGCATTAACATTTCCAACCCTTCAAAAGCTCACCCATCCGAAAGATTATAAGAAGAAAAAAAGAAAAGAAACTCATTATTCCGCAAGCGATTTCAACAGAATGAAACTTGCAGCTCAGCAGTTTTTCCCCCCTCATCCTACCGGAAAATTCTCACTTACGCCTAACACTATCTGCATGATAGGGCATGTCGTGTTCGAAGTTGAGCCGGCTGGAACATTTTTCGAATTCCTTTTTCTTGGAAAAAATTGCTACCTATAAATAATCTTGGTTCGATAAATGTAAATTATACATTTCATTGAATAATTCTGTAAGACGTCATTACTTTATATCATGGCTGATGTCTTTTTGAAGATGAAAATTGAGATCATATTTCTTTTTTTTTAATCAAAATTGACTTAGTCACTAAAATTCGAAATAAAATCTTACTGCTGAAATATCGAGTCTTTTATGTAAATGATAAAAATATCTTTTTACAAAAATTTGAAGTAATAATTTTAAGATAAGATATTTTGAATAATCAACTAGCTATTTCTTTACTCCATTGTTAAAATAAATAATTTAGTTACAGAAGTTAAATACATTATTAATACTTCATTATTAATATGAAAGGATTTAATTATTTTTCTCTTTTAGTTAATTTGTAATCACTTGACAAAAATGTTCTACATTTTTAAATTCATTTCAAAATATAATTATTAATATGAGGTATAAGCAATAACTGAAATATTAATTTTGAATTTTAAATTTAGAACATTTTGCTTTTAGTAAAACGTGATTAAATGATACGAATATATTGATACAAATACATTTTTGTTCTTAATTGTTTTTTTTTTCATTTTAAACACATTTTAAAAAAAATTAAAAAAATTTTTTTCAAAAAAAGAAAAAAAAATCTAGAATAGTCTAGAATTTTCATGCACTAATATATTAGCAGAACCGGCCTATGGTAGAGTGGTTAGGGTCCCTAGGCTGATCTAGGCTGTTGGTTCCTGTTTCGAATCCCAGTTTGGGCATGGACATTTCCTTTCTTTCTTTCTCTGTGTTTCTGTGTCCCTTATTCCTGTGAGATGATAGATGAATGTGTGATACGTCCTATAAACGAGTTTGTGGTTATGTGACGTGGGTAATGCTACTCGCCTCCGTGACTTGGTTTACCGGTGCTCACCGGGTAACGCTAAATGAATAGCAGTTTCTGGCCTTGCTATGGTGAAGTGTTAGTAACCCAGTTCCCACCATTGAAAAAAAATACCTTAGCAGAGCTAATACTGAAATTTCGTGATTTCAAAAAGAGTTTAAAATAAAGTAATGGATAGTTAAATAGTCAGCACTTCATTTTAAGACCTCATGTGTCTGATTCCTAATTTAAGTATGGAATTAAGAAGCACCACATGAGAGTTTTTTCTTAATGTATGGCGTTTCCTGCTAATTCCTTACTCAAATGTTCTTAACAATGATATCTGATAATGTATATGCATACTTAACAGTTGAAAAATGTTGAGAAGTTCTTTTTAACATCAAAAGCCCTATATTTTCCTAAGAATTTTTCATAGATAAGAGGTCCATTCTTCAGTCACAAAAGAGGAAACTCCCAAGCACCCACTTTGATTGATGTGCGTAGAACAATTTTAAATTCAATAACCTCTTTTAAAGTTCAACAATAGAAGATTTCAAGTCCACAATATTTCCTTTTGAAGTGAACGGATGCATTATTCTGGGCTCACAGATAAGACTATTGTGAGCTCAGAATA
>JAPDSC010095421.1:2265-20463 GCA_026290005.1 Latrodectus geometricus | reverse complement strand
TATTAGATGGTAAGATTTCTTAACTATTATTGTTTCCTTTTTAATAATAGTGCATAATTGAAGTGATTTTATAAACTCAGAAATAATAGCAAATTGGGAAGCAAAAAATTAAAATGGTTAAAACTTTATTAAAATATAGAGTATAAAGTAAAAAAATATTCATGTTGTATGCCTTTTATTTCTTCTTCACATAATTTTTTATTTTACATGATTAACTAGTTAAATCAAAGATGTCTATTTTAATAGATTTTATCAAATTATTCAAAATCAAAATTCTTGATAACAAAGTTTATGACAAGCCATAATTTTTAAAGTTTATCTAGGAAATGAAGTTTAACTGAAATAATTATTTCAGTTAAATTTAATACTTGTTTTTCCATACTTTCTAATCAATCAGCTTCCTCATCAAAGTAAACTTTTACACGTTGAAGAAATTAAATGGGAAGGTCTTAAAATTTTTCTTGTTTCTTGTATATAAGAAAACATTCTTCTAAATTGTTCTTAATGTTCATTAAATAATTCACGTGAGTAGTTATATTTAAATCATTCAAATTTTAAACTAGTTCTCTCTTTTTCTCTCTTGATTATAAAATTATTTCCTGTGTAGTTATATCCATCCTTTTAATGTATGTAAATTTGATTCTCTTAACATTATATAAAATTTAACTACAAAGCTTGTTGCTGAGTGATCAGTACTCGTGTTATGAGTTCACCAGTTCGTGTATAATAGTAGCATATTAAGCATGCTATTTTAATGTTATTTAGAAACTCCTTAGTATTGTATGTTTCTATCTCATTAATATTCGTATTATTTGATGAAAATATCTTACAACCAACAAACAAAACAATCTTAAACTAAAATAAAAGTATAATTTTCAAGGACTCTTGCGCAATAGGCAGAAAATACCATTCATGTTTTAGTGTATTTTTTTATCATTACTTATAAATATTTAAACTTACTTAAGAAAGATCTTATATCTTTTTAAGTAAGTTTAAGCATATTAACAAGTGTTTTAAGTAGTGGTTAAAACACTTGTTAATATGCTCTTTAGATTCTGCTGACGAAAAATTTGTTTCAGATATATTTAATATAAATTACCATTAAAATAATCTATTATCAAAACCTACTGCCTTTCATTAAATAAATTTCACTATTTTCTATTTATTTATTTGTAGTAATGTTGGCCTATATCTTATATCTTGGTTAAAACACTTGTTAATATGCTCTTTTGATTCTGCTGACGAAAAATTTGTTTCAGATATATTTAATATAAATTACCATTAAAATAATCTATTATCAAAAACTACTGCCTTTCATTAAATGAATTTCACTATTTTCTATTTATTTATTTGTAGTAATTTGGCCTATATCTTATATCTTGGTTAAAACACTTGTTAATATGCTCTTTAGATTCTGCTGACGAAAAATTTGTTTCAGATATATTTAATATAAATTACCATTAAAATAATCTATTATCAAAAACTACTGCCTTTCATTAAATAAATTTCACTATTTTCTATTTATTTATTTGTAGTAATGTTGGCCTATATCTTATATCTTGGTTAAAACACTTGTTAATATGCTCTTTTGATTCTGCTGATGAAAAATTTGTTTCAGATATATTTAATATAAATTACCATTAAAATAATCTATTATCAAAAACGACTGCCTTTCATTAAATGAATTTCACTATTTACTATTTATTTATTTGTAGTAATGTTGGCCAAGAGTAAAATCTCATAATTGAGATTTAGAATGTAAATAATATAATATTTATTTTATTGTATAGTTACTAATGAAAAGGAATTATTTCATTCAATATTTTTTATATTATAATTATTAATTATTTTAAATTTGTATCATTAATTTTTGTATAACAATGACTTTTTATTTATTTTGTAAGTTTTAAAACTGAAACTATCTGTGTTAAAAAAATAAATCTTATAAAAATATTTTTTTATTTTCTAGAATATTTGGAAAATGTTATTAAAATTAAATTTAATTTTTAGGTAATCCACTTTCTTGTGACGTAGATTTGCAGAACGTTATAATCAATAAACCACCCGTTCTTAAAGGACAATGTTTCTGGCCTGAACATATGCGGGGAAAACATTTGAATGAATTGGATGTTAAAGATCTATTTTGGAAAAAAATTATCAATTTCTAAGAAAGGAAAATTACAAAAGAATATAGCTTGTAGTTGCTTATACAAAATTATATAAATTGTGCAGAACAGCAAACAATTTTCTAAAGAGAATAAAATAAGAGAATTTTTTTCATTGCTGTGGTATGTACTTTGTTTTCATTAAAAGAGAAATTTTCGTGTAAATTTTGCCAATTAATTCACTGAGAGAGTTATTTATAGAAGAATTCTACAAATAACACTCATTATGTTAAAATAAAATTTTACATTATAGAAAAATCAAGCAAAAATCTTATGATAAGAGCTATTTGCTTCAATGTTGTTTTGCAACTAATGTTGCTAACTGTTATACTTCCAGCATATTACCATAGTTTATAATTAAACTAAATTTATTTTGTTATTTATTTTAAAATTACGTATCGGATATTTTACTATACATTTCTTCAGTTAGTTGATGAATATAGAATTTCGCCTAGACAATTCTTAAAGATTTTACAAATTTTATAAAAAAAACAACTTAATTTATTTATTAAGAATTCTTGTGTCAATCAGAGAGATTAATGATTCTATATTTATTTCAACTGTTAGGAAACTTAATTTATCCTTCTGATGTGGATGTTTGTAGTGGCTCCTGATTTTGCTGAACCTGTAAGTTCTGGTTAAATTAACATGAGAGGCAAAATGTAACTATGGAACAGCCAAGAGTTAATGTATTATGTTTGCATAGGTTTCACATTATTCTGAAGAAAATTCCACATTTGTATTCCTACGAACCATCAAAGAACCAAAGGTATCATCCCAGTTTGGTTCAATTCTCTTATTTGTGATTCTATATTTACATTTTGCAAGCAGCCAACTTTCCCAACTTTACCTGAACCTACAGTTCAAAGTGGAATCCAAACCACTACGAACCGCTACAAGCAAAGCAAAATTTGAAACACAAATCTGTTAAGCTGAAAGCTAGAGTGCAAACTGTTTAGCTAGCAGATCAGAAATACTTCCTGGGATAATCCATCATTTAAACTTCACTAGATTGCTTCTGAAAAATGTGTGAAAAATGCTTAAAAAATGGTCAATTCTTATAAAAAATATTCCTAATCATTACTTTATTTTATTCTTGTTTAATAAATATTTATGTATGAATTATTTATTTAGATTTTTATTTAAAAATAGTATGAAAATCCAATTTACTGTAAAAACAGCATTATTTAACAGTATTTTTACTGCATTATATTTCAATATTTACTAGACAGAAATGTTAAAGTTAATCAATATTCGTAATTCAAAAAAGAAAAAAATTCATTTGGACAAATTTTTGTAAAAGTCTGATACATGAATACTTTATCATCAAAATAAATTTTAGTTGAAAATTACACAACCTTCTCTTTAATATAATTTAATATTTGTCGCTTACAAAACGTATATAGTTTCAATGTTATTACGAATACTGTTTGCATAGATCTATTTCTTTTCGTTTTTAAAAGAAACATTGCATTTGAAAAATATATGGATAAAAATATGCATTTAAAAGATTTCCATAATTTTTAATTTAATTTAAATAGGAAATTACATGTTCATATAAATTATGATAATTTCAGAAGCATTTATTATTATAACACATATAAAACCCAAAAGGGTAAATAAATCAAAACTGGCTTATTATGTAAAATTAAATATTCGTTCATTCTTTAAAAATTCTTTTTATCATTTGAAATCATAAGAATTATTTATGTTCTGTCAAATATTTAGTAATTTATATCAATATATTATCAAAACTATTTACTAAAAAAATTATTCAACTGAAGTTATCGCAAAATTAGAGTTTCATTTATTAATAGAACAGAAAATATTACTCAATTTATAAATGA
Source organism: Latrodectus geometricus (assembly GCA_026290005.1). Lineage (NCBI taxonomy): Eukaryota > Metazoa > Arthropoda > Arachnida > Araneae > Theridiidae > Latrodectus > Latrodectus geometricus. The sequence continues at coordinate 16,451 of JAPDSC010095421.1, read as the reverse complement.
TGAAACATAATTTATATCGCTTCAAAAATTTACAAATTTATGTAAAAAATTTTGAAAAGAAAGGAATGGTGGTATATATTTTTATCATTTACACATGAATACAGTTCACATTAAAATGATCAACTATAAATCATATATCTCAGTAATTCTGATTTCCATATATTTATGTGATTTGATTTTATTCTGTTTTTTAGGTTTTTAATTTTTATACAAGTTAATAAAAGTGTTATCTAAAGAGTTTTAAAATGCTATGATAAATATTAAAACTTGAAATATAATATAAACCAATATATCATTTTACATAAAAAGTAATGATTGCACTACGAAAATTATTTTCATTTTCATTTTAAAACATTTATATCAGTATAAAACTATGAAAGTAATGTCAATATGCATAACTTAATTTATATTGATACATTTCTACACTACTGGCCATTAAAATTGCTACACCAGGAAGAAACAACGTTCAAATGCAATTTGTGTATGAGGAGCCGGCTGAACAATTTCCTCATTTAAACACAATGTAGGTGTCGCTACTGGCGCCTGCTTTGTCTGAATGCGCTGAAAAGCTAATCATTTGCATATCACAGCACCATCTTCCTTTCGTATAAATTTCACGTCTGTAGCATGTCGCCTTCTTGGTGTAGCAATTTTAATGGCCAGTAGTGTATATATAATAGCCTGATAAAAATATTACTAAATAAGTATTCTTTTTGCAAAATACAGAATTATTTCTTACAATAGATTTATCTATTAAAAATTAATTTTTTAACCCAAAAAATGTGTTCTACTTGATAATTCTTGTTCTGAAAAATGGTAGAAAGTAACGTCCAATGCAAGTATTGAAGGGAATACCCCATACTTCTCGTTTACATTTTTATGACATTGACACATTCTCTGAAGTTATAACTTTATGAGTGTAAAACTTAATAGTGAAAAGATATTGTAAGGGCTTTTAATATTAACTTTTCGGCAAATATTTCTTATATAGTGAATCATGTTCATGTACCATAATGGAAAAATATGAAACACTCAAACATATCCAACCCATCAGATAAGCAAGCAAGAAGTAACAACAAAAATCTATTTCTCACTGTACATCAGGGTTGGCGAATGAAATAGGACTTATTTTTACATCACTATAAACTATTTTAATTCTTTGACTACACATGATAGGCAACCTGATTGTTGAAATCTATTATAAGGATTTTAACATCCACCGCTTATTAATACTACCTGAAAAGATTATCCAAAAATTAGAAGACCCATTTGTGATCAAAAAGAGCAAAATTCAGAAACTCTCAAATATACTTTTTTACAAATGTACATGTAATTTGACAAATAAGCAAAGCCATACTTTAATTTATATCTGTGGCATTGAACCCAAGGCATTTATTTGAAACAGCATGATCCAGCTTCTACATCAGAGTAATCTATTAAATAACTTACAAAAAATTTAACACGAATAGCATCATTCTATTTAATGAACAGTAATATCAATTTTGTAGCAGAAGCTGGACATATGAAATTGTGGACAATGGTTATCCCATGATTGACAAATACTCTTTTTATAACTAATTTTCATAATTTCGGTAAGAAAAAATTAAAAATTTGTTCTTTGTTTGCAGACTACCTTATCATTCTTAGAGTACAAGGTAAAATTTTTATAATGGAAAGTATACATTTAAATAAACTATTTTAATTAATCAAATACAGATAAAAAACTTAATTAGCAGTTAAATTACTTTTTAATGAAGGCTTTGATTTTTGAAAGAATATCTTATCAGAATTCAAATCTCTCAAGGTGAGATGAAAATTATATATACAGGGAAAATGAAAAAATATGCATCCTTTTTCGATTTGTTCAAAACATTTTCTAGTTATTTTATTTAGAAATTTAACCATGTATAGTTAATAATTTTCTAAGTTAGAAAGTATTTTTAATACATTAACTAATAAGTTTAAAATGGCAAATAAAATTATTTAATTAAAACTAAAAATAAACAAGACTTATAATCGATTAAAAATGTCAACAAAAATTAATATATATTCCTTAAAACATTTCAAATTTAAATTTGTGAACCAGACACACCAGTCTAGTTAAATAAAATATAAATGAATAATCTTCAAGGTTATTTTTAGTAATTTCAAAAAATTATAAAGTAGTATTATGCATTGAAAATTTTCAACAATCAATATTCATTGCTGCTTTTAAATGTAGGTAAACTAATATGAAGTTTAAAATTTCGAAATTTTTATAGCAGAGAAAAAATTTTTTTTCTAAAAAAATTCCAGAATGCAGAAACTAAACTACTCATCTTCATGAAAAATAGAAATACTGTAATTATGAAGATTATTATAATTGACATAAATAATATCGAACATATTAAATATTTTAACATGACAGGATGATTAATTTTTCATCGTTAAAATTATATAGTTAAAAAAATCTCTTAATATGGATTAAATGCATCACTAAATAGTAAATAATTTGTTAATGTAAGACTTATTTCTCCTAATTATCTTTTATAAAAGAAACTAAGCTGCTTCCAATCCTACAGTGAAACCAGCACTCAAAAGATCGCGGTTAAGCAGCTATGTTGTGAACTAATCCTCCAATAATCACTACAGAAAATAAAAATACTTTAAATTGTCAAAATCCGCAATATAATCACACCCATGCCAGAGTTTGTTTTCAACATACAAATATGAATGGATTTATATTTATGTTCTTTCAAAACGTCTTCTGGAGGTATATGGGACAGGCATGATGCAAACTGCAAAACTAATTTTGTACTTCATTTACTATAATACTTAATTAACTCACATAGAAAATGTTGATTAGTCTTTCATTCACCTGAATTTGATTCAGCAGTTTGATTTCATGAATTAAATATTGAAGTTCATGATTAAAAAATGAGATTATAAATATAATTCTCATAATGAAGCATTTATTTATTACTAGTGATATGTTGCAAAATAATACTAAAATTACTCAACATAATAGTTGCTATAGGTTCCATTGAACACTTATTCACGGACATTAAAGTCCTTATATATTCTACTCTTTATTCTTTTGAGAATTTGTAAAATTTTTTAAAGCTTGTTAAATGAAGATCTTATTGAGATAATGTATAACCTGACTCATATAATCAATTTCAAGAAGTGAGGAATTAAAGTTTGTGTAAGATATGGTAAATATTTTATAGGATTATCGTATTATATTATTTTTTAACTTAATCTTGTACACTTTTTGTGGTAACAATGATCCCCCAACATGGAATTAAATATTTGAATAAATGATTCTATTTTTAATATTTACAATCATTGCATAAATATTTACAATAAATATTTTACAATTATTAATTTCCAAAAAATTGATATTTGTAAATAATTAATGGTTGATATTAAAATGATAATATTAATCATGAATTCAGCATCAATTTTAATTTAATGATGTGACAAATTAGAAGAAAAATATGCCTTAAGCAAAATAGACATATACATAAAACGTCGTCGTTATGTATTACAAATATTGTTATATATTGTAAATATACTCACATATGGAATAACTTTACTGAATACTTAATATAAATCTATAATAATACTGAACCTACTTATAACTTTAACAATTAGTTTGAAAAAATTTAAAAGATACATATGTACAAAGCAATACGATTTTATTAAATTTGCATTTATTGTTAAGTTCTTAAATAGCTGAAGTTTGAAAAATGTAATGAACATTTAATATATGAGAAAAATACAAAACTATTTGTAATTTAAATATTATTAGTGAATCTATTTATAATCAGATTCTTATAATATTCTTATGATTCATTGAATTCAATAGGAAATATCTTGAAATAAAATCCAATCAAACAAATTTATGTATTTCTCATTTTCTACATTTTTTCTTTCCCCTAGTTTTCAGTTCATTTCAGTTCACCTAGTTAATTTGTCCAACTTAATAACAAATACTCACATTTTCAAAAACATATTTTGTAATTATATTCACATAAATGTATGACATTACTCATAAAATCCATTATCGTTTACAAATATGAATGTTCATTAGATAAAATAAATAATACAAAAATATTAACAAAATATAAATGTTTTAAGACTGAATTCTTTCATTTAATTATATGTTTTGTTTAATCGAGATATTATCGTATTAAAATTATTCTTTTCAAATATACAATATAATCTCAACTTCAGCAAGCAGCTATTTTTACATTTTTTATAAATTCATTTTTGTCTCCGCTAAATAAAATAACTTTGCACGAAAACATATTCACCAAATGTTTATAAAATTTTTTCCCTTACTACGGTTTCTTTGAATGTTGAATCACGGAGAAAAACTAGTAAACGTATTATTATTATAATTATTACGTTTTTCATTCGGATGACAATAGAAAAAAGTATAGAAAATACAGGAGGATAAATGTTGCGAGAAAATATATCTAAAGAGATTGTAAAAATAAAAGGAACAGTTTCAAATGTATCAGCTGAATATATTAAAAGTTGCCATAAACATTTTTAAGATAAATGTCCCTTGCTGAATAAGATATGGTACAATACAGGATATATTGTTAAAATCTAATATTAGAAACAATGGTGAAAATGGTTTAATTCGAACTTCTTTTAGTTTAGTTTATTTTAGTTATTATTATTCGAACTTCTTTTAGTTTATATTTTATTTTCAGATGTCTTCATTCTAATTTGCTCAATTAGAATGAAGTCACCTGAGATGAAATAGTTAAAAGGATTTCGGACAATTAATTAAAGGATTTTGGACAATTGTAATAAAAATTTTGAATATCAGGATCTTGTACTAATTATTTTAAGAAAATCATATTTTAGAAAAACATTTCAAGATATTTTATATATCGGCAAATATGTAGTTAATTAGCTGAAGCCAAAACTTTTTCTGATATAAAAATTTTATTTATTTCAGGTGATGATAAAAATTAGTTTTAAGCTTCATGTTAAATCAGTAAGGAATTTTGAGAAAATTAACAAATTAGAATAAATGCTTAGAAATTTTCTTTAACTTTTAAAATTGTATAAATTCTGATATTCTTTTAATGATTTCAGCTTTATAAAATTATATAAGCTTGCAAATCATTATTAAAATCTGAGATTTTATTAACAGGTTATTTTAAAAGAGTAAAATGTGTATTAATAAATATATTCAAATAAATGTAAAGCTCACTGTTAAAAATGCAGTAGTATTTTTTAATTGATATTATTAAGTTAATATTCCAAAATATTTCTAAACATAACAGACATATTTCTAGATTTTGTTAACTTTTTATATGTATATTTAATTACTTTAATATCTTGAAATTTCTTCTTCTTGAATAGAACAATTTTATTTTCGGATTTCAAATTATTGAGACCCTATTGCTTAAAAATTTAAATCTACTGAAATAAATCTATTTCAATTTTATTTTTTTAATATTAAAACCAAATAACTCTATATATTGGTAGATAATGTTTTCTTAGTATTATACATCATTAAATAATGTATCAGATAAAATTCTAAATAACTGCACAATGAAACCTTAGATTGAAAAATAGCAGAATTTCAACTATAAAAATTACCATTTTTAATCATTTTTAATGAAAACATTCGATTTTAATTTTTTTAGGAATATGACTATTGTTTTTTTGTATATGTAAATTGCTTATTACTTTGTTACGTAACTGCAGAAAAATAAATTAATCTTTTTGAAACATAAAAAAATGTCTGAAAATGAATTTTCTAAATCCAGCATAAAAATTGCATATGCTTTAGAATGAAAAACAATTTTGAACCATTATAATCTAATTTAGGAATTTTTTTCTTAAAATATCAGGAGCTTCTTGCTTAACTCTTTTTGTAAAATCACAATTTATCATTTTTATTTTTATCATGTTTTCGTTTGAAACTTACATAATACACACATCATTATGTCTTATATAATACATCAAAATCTTTGGTGTATTTATCTACTAACTTTTGTGTTTGTGGATATAAATTTACATAATTACTTTTGAAAATAATAGATTTCATGATAAAACATGATTTTTAATGTTTTTACACTGCTATTTTAATTATTGTATTTTATGTTTTTTGTATCAACTCATAAAACTTGTTTAATAAATACTGATCGAATTTCTGAATCTTTTTTTTTTTTTAATAATTTTAATAAACCTTTCAGCTGCCTTAGCTCTAAAAATTCGAAATAGGAAAAATAAGAAAAAAATTTGAGCTGATTTTTATAGAAATAATAAAGGAACAGAAACTCATACAGAATTAAATTTGGTAAATTAGGTCATTAATTAAATGTAATGCTATGTTACATTTCTCTCAAGTAATTTTTACCTAATAATAATGAATGAAATTATTTTATAAAATATTATACGAAAATCAGGAGATTCATTTTCAACAACTCATGAAGTTTAAAACCAGAAGATAATTCCAGCCATACATAACTGTATGTCCTTTTTTAAACATATTATATAATATTAGCAACATAAAGGAAAGTATAATTTGCTTTTTAAAGAAAAGTGTCATCAATGGAAGCAAAAATGAAAGTGTTGAAATCCAGATATGTCATCCTTAAGCAAACAGATTTCTATGTGGTAGCAAATTGAAGTCTATAAGTTCACCCAAATTTATCCCCCAGAGAAGGAAACCTTTTCATCAAAGGTACATTTTACCTGCAAGTTGTATATATATATCTTTTGTTTATATTCTTATTTAAATACGTCGAAATATCACTATATATAGCAAATGCTATCATCAGTGAACAAAATATATTTAAATAATTTTCAGTTTAGTTTACAAAACTAAAATTTAATTGGCTCAACAACTACTAGACTTCTATGTATTGTCGTTTCTAATATTATCCTTGGGAAAATCAAGAGTGGATCTAAAATAAGATAAAGTTGCAATTGCATATAATCATAACATAATCTAAAACTAAATACTTATTTCCTGAAGAAGAGATAGCATTTGATCTAATTACAGTATGCTTTTGATACATTGAATCTTTGATTAAAAATCCTTTCCAACATAATTTATCTCCATTCTTTCAAAAGAATATAATGATTATTAAAATGATTAACAACTCTGTTTAAAAATATTTTAATGTCCACTACGAAAATGCTTTTGGGAGGTATTGTCAAAGATGATGAGCAATATTCACGTATCGCAAATAAAGAATCCTGGAAACTTCCAGACACTTATCCCCAACAGCCTCATTTGTAGGAGACGATACCCATCACCCATTGTTCAAGGGGCTAAGAACAATAGGAGGAATTATTGCCATAAAAATGCTGTTTTATTGGTGTCTATATAATACAAATCTGTTAGCAGGTGCCACAGTGAACTACACATTTAGACTCTCTGGTAATGGTTCAGAGTACTGCAGTCTATTGATTAAATTCTATCTTTGACATCGCTTAGTAGAAAGCCATAGTTAGGCAGTTTAATATACTCCGGATAAATAGAAGACTTTTCATAGCTAGTGATCTGTATTCACGTGTCGCAATTGTGGAAACCTTTCAAGCCTCCACTTTGACAGGGTGCATGTTGAAAGCACATAAGCAACAATTTGACCAAGAAAGGCAGACATAGAGCTCGAAATCTTGTGGACCGAAGTGTACTGTCCTACTAGTAGGCCACGCTGTTTCTAGATTTATTTCTAATCTTTATTTTGAAAGAAATATTATAAGAGATAAAAAATTTTTTTAAAAAAATAATTAGAGAAAATTTCAGTAACATATTTCACAATGAAACATCATCTGCATAATAGAGGCTATATATTGTAGATGAAATAAGTATCATGACTTTTACAACATACCGGATAGTATTTATAAAATATAAAATAACTACGATTCTCTTGTAAAGTACGTATAATCACAATTATAAAAAAGGTTAGTCAAATCGCAGAAATTAAACAATAATATTTTGTGTTGTTAAATGTTACTAAAATAAATTATAAAAATAGAATTTAAAGTTTCACATAATATTTATGTAATAAATTTATAAATTAAGAAAAGGAATAATCTTAAAGAAAATTATACGATATTTATATAAAAAAAGTATTTTTCAACTTGTTCTTATCGCTTTTTTTTTCAAATTTATGAACTATAAATTTTTCAATGAGTAAAATATTTTTCTGAACTTTTAGCCAGCACTACTTTTTTTTGAAATTTTTATTGATATTGCAAAGGTAAAATTTATTACCACCTGTTCCTTATCTGTATTTTCCCATTCCCTAAAAAATAAGAAGAAATCAAAGCATATCTGCAAATAGTAACACCTGTTGACACTTGGAAAATCGTAATCCTGTAGATTTCTTTTCTTACTAAATATAATCAAAAACAATGTAATCTGATAATTTTCACAAACAGATAATTTTCTAAATTCAGTTATTAGTGAGGTAAGAAATTTCAGTTCAACATTCATGCTACCAAAAATTTGCCATTTAGTTTAGGTCTCTATCAAACATGGAGTCAACGTTCTTATACTTGTTGTTTCTTTTTGGTGTAGCAGCTTCTCAATACAGGGGTTGTCCACCTTTCCCCTTAGATCCCTGTGCCTGCCTTGGCAATCCGCATCCCCACCTTATTTGTGAAAATGTGCATGAAATTGAATTGTTGAGAGATGTGTTCAGTATATCAGCCCAATATAGTTTTCAATTGGTAATTATGCTTTATATTAATATTATAAGATCATTACGATCTTACAATATTTTTAAGTATTTATTGAAACAAAAATGAAAATTATTGGTGACATTAAGAGCCTATTATGTTTTATTCTAGTAAATTTAGCTTAAATTATATAAAAATAAAAATGATATTTAAGGCTTCATAAATGTAAGTTTTTACATAAAATATGTATGTGAAGAATTTAACATAGTTTATGTATTTAAAGTCTTAAAATTGAATTAGTATTGTATACAAATAATTCGATTATTAACCGAATATTTTTAGAATTTATTATTTGGTTTTTTCTTTTTTGTAGGGTAAAATGGTTACTGCAATATTAAGCAATTATCTGAAATAAAGTAAAATTTATTTCAAATTTCAGTATGAATAAATTTAATTTTTAGTATTTAGAATTTGTTATTAATTAATCATAACAATTCTTATAATTTGAAAATAAAACAAAATCTTAAACATGTATATTCTCCTTTGTCTAAAAATTATTTACATGCGCAAACCTGTCCTTATTTAAAAGACACTTTATTTTTCTCGAATGATTTATAGGGAAAAAATTTTTTTGATTAAATTTTGGTACATATTCGTTTTTCCATATATATAATTCACAATAAATTTTCGAAAAGAGAAAGTAAGATGTTAGTTAGTTAAATTATATTTTAAAAATATTGTTTTATTTTTAAATCATATGCTTTATTAGCAATTACTAATTATAAATTCTAATTAATGTTCATTCATCATGAAATAGATCAATTTACGGAAACCTTTTCATTCTAGTAAATTAATATAATTTAAGTAATTATCACGCGTAAATTTAATATTTTAATTTATTATTATCAATCAAATGCTTGATCATTCTTTTTGAAAAATATTTTAATAAATTAATGTCATTTTTTTAAATGATGGAAAATTAATAATAAAGATTTGAAGGAATTAATTATTAAGATTAAAGAAAGAATACATTTCACCTACATGAGAAAGACTTTATTTTATTTTGGTGTGATAAATGTATGTAAATTTAATAAATAATTAACCACATTTTTTAATAGGTTCGTATTGCGAACTCCGTGTTACAATACTTACCTCATGAGATGTTCGATAAAGTTGGGATTATGGAACTTCAGCTTTATAACGTGACTTTGGTTGAACTTTTTGATGATACACCAAAAAATATTAAGTCCTTAAGGACATTGCACATTGAAAATGCTCATATTTTTGGGTTTGTATTCTGTTAAATATTTGAAATTTGCTAATTCTTTGTATAATATTATTGAAATTGGTCTTAAAGTATTAAGCATAAAAATGTAAATATGCATTATGATATTGTTGAAAACACGTTAAAACCATAAGAATTTTGTATGGTTATAGTTCAATTTTGAACAATAAAAGGAAAAAAATATGAAATATATTAAAATATTGATATACGAACTTGATATATAGTTTTGGAAACTTTTATCTGACATTAGCATAATGGAAAATATGAACGTTTTGGGAAAAACAATTTTCTGTTTCACAATTTCGAATTTTTAAGGAATTATATAAATGGACGTTGTAACTGAGGCAAATTTTTTACTAATGACAAAATTTAAAGCTTTCTTTATACATTTTTAAACTTATTTCATTCATTTTCAATTACTATTTTATTGGATATAGAAGAAAGAAAAAGGTACTTACGTATTAGCGTCATCGCACCTAATTTTGCTCCAAAAATTAAGTAGAGTTTCAACTATAGTTAAAAAAATTTATTTTGCTAATCATGAAAAGTTTTCTTCTAGTTAGAAAAAGAACGTTTTTAACTATGAGGAAATATATATTCTCTGAAATTCAATCGGCTTGAAAAGCTGCGTTGACGCTAAAACGTAAGTACAAAGAAAAAATGTTTTCCATATTTTTTAAAGTAATTTCTTTAAATCATCTAATAATTTAAATAATTGCATTTTTCCGAACAAAATGATTTTCAGAATTGTAAGTTATAAATAATATTTGAATAAAATATACGTTATGAATAAACATACGTTAAAATCATTGTGGAATTTATATATAACTTACATAATGAATGTAACCTATGTTTCTGTTAAATTTAATGAGTGATTCTGATAGAATTCATCTTTAACTCATTTACGATAAATTAACGCTTTGAGTAATATTTCTTTTTGAGTTATTCTTTATGTAAGAACATAATGTACTTAGTTTTATTCAAATGTTTTAATTTCCTCACCAACCTTCGAAAATAGATAATTATTTGTAAATTAAACAATTAATTAATGAACATTAAGATTAAAGGTTGAAAGAATTTTTCTCTTTATTTTGATGTATTTACCATAACAAAATATATCATGATTCCAAAATTAAATATGACGATTTGAAATCGATGTTATGATAGTTATCTGAGTTCAATTTGAACTATATAATATGACAGTTCTTTCTTAGATATGAAAACGTAAATAAATTTCAATTAAATGAAAGAGCTATTAAAGAGCTAGTTTCACACATTGAAAAACATTTCATGAGAAACTTTTAAAATCTTTTGCAAGGCTTATGTGATAACAATTACATTGTTACAAAGTGAAAGGACGATAAGATAATCATGTTTCTCATCCTCTTTTGAAACAATGTTTTTTAAAAGAATTTATTATGTAGCTTCACCAACCAGTTAGAATTTTATCTATTTTCCCTATATTAAAAATTTAAATTTAATAAATTTTAAAAGTATACACTGCATTCTATATATCAATTTCTTACTTTTAAATAAATTTTTAAAAATCCATTCAGTTTTTAGTCAAAGTTTATACACTGGAGTGCCACTGAATAAGGTATAGAAAGATTATGCAAATTGCTTAACTCTGCGCATCATATATGCGCAAATGAGGGTGCTTTGGTAACTGCATACATAGGACGTACTGTGGTTGTTTTGAATTAGCTGCTGGAATTGCTAGTATGAGTAAATTCCTGATTTAGTCGCCTTCGATCGTGGACAAATCGTAGGTGGGCAAAGCATGTGCTACTCGATTTCCGAAATTGTCAAACATCTAAGATTTTCAAGGTTGACAATGTCAAAAGTTCACGTGGAACTTTTGACATACTTTTCCGAAAACTTGTTGAATCTATGTCTCGTTGTATAGCTGCCATTTTGAAGGTAGATGAGACTTAACTCGTTTAGGTAGGTATTCTTAATTCAATGACACTTCAGTGCATATTCTGTTTCAAAAGGCTTATTTTTTATTAGTTGGAAAAATGCTCGCTTAAATGATTACGTTTAATAATCGTTATTAAACAAATAAATATTTTGTGTTTCAGAGGAATTATTTGGGAATACTTGAAGCCAATGGAAGATCTTCGAATTTTAAATATCTACATGAACAGAATTGAAGCCATTGATAACGACTTTGTGGAATATGCACCAAAGAGTCTAGAACAACTTTCATTTTATGATACAAAAACTAGTCAAATACAAACAGGTATTTAAGTTAATTTAAATTTTACTAGGTATTTTCAAATAATTTTCATTTACATAATTTTAATATATTTATTTATGTACTGCTTACAATTTAACCGGAAAATTCATATTATAAATAATTTTGAATGATATTCACCGTGCGTTAATTTCAATAAATCTTATTATTAGTAAACCTTATTCCTTACGCATGAGAAACACACACATACACACGATGACAAACAGAAGATTGACATAATTGTTTTGTGGATAAAATTTTACATAGGGAAAAAAGTTTCAGTATTATCTACGAGACTTACCAAATGATTTCCACCATCAAATTTCTCTACAATTCAATTTATCAGATATTCATAAGTGCAAAGATGTATTTTAAAATCCATATCAATGTACCTTAAATAGTAGCTTGAAAATTGCTTAACTTGGTGATACATTATATTTAAATTTTTTCTTTCAGTATACATACAAAAAATGTACTATGTTAATTAATATTTACAATAGGTGAAAACCAAACATCTCAAAGAAAAATGAAGTGTAGGGCATATATCAGAAACAAAATAGTTTAAAATATGTGATGTATTTACATAATACGAAAAGTTAAATAAAGAATAAAATTACGTGAAAGCTGCTTGTTTCTATTTTTTTTATGAATTGTAGAAAGTGCTTCCAAACATTTTAGGCTTAAGAATATATTTATTTATTCGATGTTTTGTTGATTTTTTTTTCTTACTTAAAAATTTAGACATCAAAAATAACTGTATTGTTGCTTGGGAAAAATTCAAATAAGCAATTTTAATTGTAGACTGCAAAAATGGTAAAAAGGTCTTTTAGATAAAATAATTCAATTTATTACAGTTATGAAATATGCTCTTAAAGGGTTTTTATTTAATTTATGATAATTTATTATTTGTTTAATTTTATATTAATGTGTTTTCTAGTTATTTTTTATTAAATTATTTAATTTAATAAAATTAGGTAATTTTATTTACAATATATACATATTTTTCGATATACAGCTCATAAAATTTTATTCAATAATTAATTCACTTCTTTATAATCATTCCTTATAATCATTTTAAAAATGAATTTGAACTAGTTTTGATGACAAAATACGTATAATAGTGTTATTATAAATTTCTATATTGATATTCATGTTTTCTACTTTCAAAATTTTAAAAGTCGTAAGGCCAATGATCAACTGTAATCATTTTAAGTTAACACTTTTGGAAATCAAATAACTTTAAAAAATTAATACAAAAATAAGCATTATAATATTTAGAAAGATACTGAGGATTCCCTCAAAAAAATCATAAAACCAAAAATATATATAACTCAATATATTTTATCATGAAATGCATCTCCTTTAAGTTAAAATATATAATTCTGTTGTTTAAATGCATTTTACAAACAAAAATCAATTTCGTATGATAAAATGTTTGGATGTTTTCAAGTAAAACTCAATTGAAGTAAAGCAACGTTAAAATGTGAATATTTTTTAAAACAAATGGTGCAGTAGGAAGTGTCTTCATAAGTCGAAGAAATGTGTTTAATGCCAAGATAAGAAAAATTAAAAATATTTTAACCATTCTCAATTACGTTCATTTTATTAATTACTGAATAAAATTAAGGAATAATAAAGTAAGCCGTTTTTGTTTGTATTTTATTCATTATTTGAAATTCTTCTGTAATTGGATATTTATATTTAAAAAGAGAATATTTATAAAAATGTCAAAGGTGACATTTTTAATTTTAGGAAGTAAATGTAAACTCTTAATTTAAATTTAAACTATTATTGTGTAATTAAATAAATAATTATACATATTTAATTATATATAAGATCTGCAGCATTATCTATTTTTTGAATGGTCATTTGAGTTTTAAGATAATTTAAGTTTACAGAAGTCTTGAAGTATATAATAACTGAGATAGATCTATGTTTCTCTATATAATTTTATTCTCTCTCTTTTTTTATTACACACACACACACACACACACACACACACACACACACACACACACA
>JAPDSC010095401.1:83123-95546 GCA_026290005.1 Latrodectus geometricus | reverse complement strand
AAAAAAAAAAAAAAATAATGAAAAATTTGGAATAATGAATTTATTAACCAGTCATAAAAGCATAATGAAGTGATAAAATTTATAAATGTTTTGTTTCATATATTTAGTGAAAAAAAAATTGATGTAATTTTACCTTGACTTTTTTACACAGGATATTTTATTCTTATTTTTGTTTATAATCTATTTATTTAAATACAGAAATCAGAAGGAAATGTCATCCTCCTTTTTTATTGCTAGCACGTAAAAAATATTGGAAAAAATACATGACACAAAGTTTATAATATCTTTATTAAAATATAGAAATAAGAAGGAAATATAATAATTGCAATCATTCTTTTTTTTTATTTTAATGGATAACAGGAAAGATATGTATCAATGGGCGGTGAAATTCACATTGTATACCGCCAAATTATTACCACCACTTTCTTCAAGTGCGCATGCGTTAGAATTCCCATCTGGAGCCCGGCTATGAACTCTACCTCGAGACACTAGTGTAGCGCTGGCTGCTTAAAGTACCAGCAAGTACCAGCTAGAGGAGTGCGAGAGTGATATCCAATAGAAAAAAAATTACAGAAATTTTAATGTATTGGATTTTTAATGTATTCATTTGACTTGCTATTAATTGGCCAACATTTTCTTTCCAACTGCTCATTGAAGAGCTCATCCCACTGACACATTGACTTGTTTTTGAAGGGCGGACAAAATTGTATATTCAACATTATTGGTGAAAACTGTTATTTGCTTAGCTCACTGACCAATCATAAGTATCATAAAGTGACGCACACATGATCTCAAATGTAACGAAAGAAACAACCACTTTATAATAAAATAAATAAATAAATAATTAAAGAAAAAAAATTGTTATTTTAACGGTAGAGAATTAATTCTTCGAACTAGAAGAGGGATACAATTGTACTACCAAAAGTAATTACCTACAAACTGTAGGAAAATACATAAATTTAGTTATCATACCTTTTCCATGCCACCATTTACGTTGCTATTACGCCATTCATTCCCAAAAATAGCCTAACTCACAAATTTTCGTTTTTTAGGATCACTTTTTGCATACTTACGGATTGTCTGATACTTCGATCGGAACCTGCGACTTAAGATGAATGCGGAATAGTATCGAACCCAAGAACTGTTGAAATGGAGACCTGATAGTGAAATGCTCAAAAGTAGACTATGTCTAAAAATGAATATATTAATGAAGATTTACTGTAAGCTGAAAACATGTGATGAAGATTTACTGTAAGCTTACAAGATGTAAGCACGTGCTTTGCCTGGTTACGCACCAATGACAACACGATGTACGAGTATTCCAATTCGTACCATTTCCGAAATATGTTCGACTTTGCGGCACATGAGAAAGTCTTGCGAGCAGAAGAATTCTTATAAGAAAGGAAAACAGAATTTTCTGAGAACGAACATCTCGCCTGTTGTTTTGTATATCGTTTTCTGGAGCGTGAAAAGGTTACGAGGACGGAACTGAAGCGAAGCGGTAAAAAGCAAACGAGAGGAAAATGAAGAGGGGGAAGAAAGAAAAGCCATAGAGAGAGAAAGAACAAGGAATGCACGTGCCGGGGACTCCACACGAACTTTCTTTTCAGGCCAGAGCCACGTGCTGGGAAGCTCGAGCAGAACACCGCGATGCAAAGTAGATGAAATAATAAATCTTTGTGAGAGAAATGCACAGGATTCTCATTTTATTATTTTTTTTATAAGAATTCGAAGGTTGCACGAGATTACTCGTGCATTATCATCAACGGCAATACTGCATCTGTGTTGTCGTAAGAGGAGACAGCGCGCGAAAATTGAATCCATAAAATTATTCTAATCTTGAAAATCATCATTTCGAGATGTTTACTAGAAAAGAATAATACATTTTGATTCGCTCAATTGTTCGAAGACATTCTATTTAATAATAAAGAATTATATGTATATACAGTGACTGCGAAAAAAGAAGTTATTTGTAGATACTGTGCTTTCTAATATACCGTTATTTATAAATGCTATGCTTCATAAAGCAACGTTAATTCTAGATACTATACTTTCTGGCAAAGCATTATTTGTAGATACTACGAATTCTCATGTACATTTGAAGATGTAATATTTTCTAATAAAGCGTTATTTGAGAATACTATGCCTTCCAACGCAACGTTAGTTAGTTTACCAGAAAGTATTGTAGGTACTATATTTTCTGGTAAAGCGTTATTTGTAGATACTTTGCCTTCGAATGTAATGATATTTGTAGATGTAATGCTTTCTAATAAAGCGTTATTTGGGGATACTATACTTTCCAACTTAAGTTAGTTGTAGATTCTATAATTTTTGGTAAAGTGTTATTTGTACATACTACACTTTCCAATGTAATGATATTTGTAGATATTACCCTTTCTAATATACTATTGTTTATAGATATTATGCTTTCCAAAGCAATGTTAATTGTAGGTACAGTACTTTCTTGTAAAGCATTATTTGTAGATACTACGCCTTCTAATGTAATAATATTCGTATATGTTATGTTTGTAATAAAGCTTTATACGTGTCTATATATATATATATTCGAAGAGAGCAGCGTGAATTTTAAAGACTTACTGTAAAACTAAGATATTTTTAGAAACTTCAGTTTTTTAAGCTTTACGTTCAACTAAACATAGGTCGCAAACTTTAAAACATCTTTCGTTGTCTTACGTAATTCGTCTATGAATAACAGGATCCCTTCGCCTTTTTCTAGCAAATTAATCGTAAATTTTTCGTTTCTTAAACTGCATACCAATACTGAAACGTATGTCTACGAGTAAAGCGTTATTTAAAATATTGTTCTTATAAATAACATGTTATTTGTAGGTACAATAATTATCGATGAAACACTATTCACGGATACTTTACTTATTAATAAAACGTCATTTGTAGGTACTGTATTTAAGAACTAAATATTTCTTGCAGATATTTTATTTACAGAAGACGTTATTTTTTAAGTTTAATTCAAGCATTGTAATTAAGCCAGTGTTTCCAACCTTTTTTTGGGCCATGTCCCACCTAAACCTTCCTATAATTCTTATTCCTCCTAAGTAACACAAATTTTAATACTAAAAAATTAAATTGTTCACTTAATAAACTTAAATGAAAGGCTTTGGAAAAGAATCACTAGAAAATTGTTAACGAAACATTGTCAGTAAATTTTCAAAACATAATGGAAAACTAAAGTTCAAATTCGAATTAATTTATTTAAGATTTTTTTATAATAATTTAATTTTTTAATTTAGTAAGATCCTTGTGCTTGCTGCACACAACAGATTATATGTTAGGTTCCAGTTTGGCTATCTTTAGTCTCAAGTTTTCCTGTTGTGTTACATTCAGACGATTTCTTTCTTTCTTTTTTTTTAGCAATACATCATTTACAGTACTAAATCCACATTCAGCTAAATATGAAGATGGAAATGGTAACAATAGTTTTCTTGCATATTTGGTTGAATTTGGGTATTTGATATCTGTTTCCTCACAAAGCTAAGCCATCGCTCCTTTTATATTAAATAAAGTTTCAACTGACTCATCATTCTGCTTTTCTGCGAGTTCTTCTTGATACTGAATATTTGATGTATCAGACAAATCCACTAACATTGGCTGCATCATCCATGTTGGAAAATCAATTTGTTTTAAATCAGCCGATAGACTTTTCAGGTGATCGACAATAACAAGTAAAAAAATAATAATAACAAGTAATCAGTATCATTTAATTCACAACCAATAATACTGCTCAAAGTTTTTGTTCTTAATATATTTCTCACATAACTCAATATCAGTAATGAAACCAAATATCTTCGCTTTTGCATCAACAAGAGTTTTATTTGTTCCTTGAAGTAGCTTATTTAATATATTAGTTTGGGGAAAAAGTAATCCATTATTTTTTTGGTAGACGTCTGTAGTGATCGCTATCTCGTGAGGTATCTATCAAACAATTTCAGATGTATGCTCGTTGGAAAGGTGACATTTGACACTAAAATATCCTCTTGCAGTTTTTTGTTTGATTCATTCAGTTACGAGTACAAGATTTCAAAAATGGAAGGCAACAAACAGAAAATTCGATACATTTTCGTTTTTCTCTTGTAACGGCGAAAAAGATAGCCGGGTGGCTAAAATTGTGAAAGGTGTTTATCGTCCTATATAAGACTGTAACAACCAGTTACGTACAATTTTGGTTTCGTCGATTCCGTTCGGGTATTTTTGATGTTAGAGATGCACCTCGCATGGATACACCATCGTCGAAAATGTCTATAAAATATCAAAAATGATCGAAGTGAACCGCATGTCAGCAGTCGTAACGCGCAAGACCTAAAAATCTACATGAAAGCTGTTTTAAACCTTTTTACAAAGCGAATCCAAAAGAAATTGCATAAAGTTCACGTAAAAATAATGGATTTCTTTTTCCCCAACCTAATATTTATTGGCAGTGCAATTATTTAAGAATTAGCGTTTTTCTTTCAATTTCGGTATCAAAATCTAACATTGTATTTAAATAACCCGGAGCACAAGGTTTAAATTCTCATCGAGTCCATTTTCGAGTTGCCTCCTTAAACAATGAAATCAACCCCAAGTTGGGAAACACTGAATTAAGGCTTTATGATTCTGTATAAGAATATTTTTCTTACAACAACTATTCATCACCATTTATGAAAAATTATTTATGATGAAGAAACAAAAGGAGCAATTTTTTATTCAATAAATGCATCAATGTATGTTTAAAAACAGACCTTAGTGTTTTCTTTTGTAAACAGAACAACAAGCAGATGCTACCATTTGCAGAAAAATCATTGAAGAAGAATGTTAGCTCATTGACAGCTATGACGTCAGAGTCCTTTTGTGTTCCTGACACGGATCATTTGCTCACAATGCTTTTTCAGGTATGAATGGGACAGACAGAGAAAAAAAAAATAAAGCAGAGGTAAAGTTTATATTTACATGACTGCATATCGTACCTCATTTCTATTCGAATAAATAACTGTAACTGTATGTGAGCACCATTTATCGTGTACCTGGATGGGAAAAGATGTATTTTTTTCTTCGCTTCGTTGAATGTAAAAATAACAATTTTAATTCATTTTTTTTATTTTGTCAATTCTACTTAATATTCTTAACCGTCTCTCTAAAGTCCGCAGAGTGCCCTTTCTATCATTTTTTTTATTTGTTTCTGTTTTGTTGTAATTTTTTTATTTATATTACCTTAAAAATCTCAAATTTAAAAGAAAACTTATTTCAAAAAAGCAAAAAATATATAAGTTTTTAAATAATGCTTAATATTTTTTAATTGTTTGGAGTTTTAAGTATTGAAGAATTCATCACAAATGATAATGATTTATCGAGATTTTCTCTTTATATATTACTTGATAAATCAAAATTTAAATAGTTTCAGAACACAAAAAGTCTTTTATAATTATTTGATTTATTATAACAATATTCCATAAATTAGTTACAAATGAAAGAAGAAAGTAAATTCTCTTTGTAACTAGCATTTGCTTATTTCCTTTTGTGTTTGCTGCTATTTTTATTTTAATGTAAATTAATTTTGATGCTTAATATTTTGCATTTATATTTCGAACTATGATGGTTAAGCCTTCTTTGCATAATGGTGGAAATTTCCATCATAACCTATAATGCCCAAAAATTATATAAAAGAACAAGTTCACTTTAAGTTGATCGTGTTTGGATACCTTTTTAATGTCCATTGCATAAAAAGAAACATAGCTGTCAAAAATAAACAAGTGTCATTATCAGTGCTTAAAGTTGTCTCATTCCGCTGTTTGTTGTAGTTGCAATAAACGTATGATTTCGTTTATAATTTTGTTTTATTATATTAGAGTTTCTATTGCTAAAATATTGAAAATGAGTGGAAGAACACGTTTTTCTGTTATTTTCCTCTTTTATTTCTATTTAGTACTAAGCTAATGATCTAACTTTGGATGATGATGGAAATTTTTAGCATATTGTTTTTTGCTAAATTTTTACTATAAATATATACTAAGATTTTTTTTTAACCATTTTTCCTTTAATTTTTAATGAATTATATCAACTTGATTTATTTCACCAATAAGGAAAAAATCATGCAAAGAAGGGTTAACAATATTTGATCTCTTTATAAAAGTTAGGAAATCAATTTTTGATATTGATTTTTTCTGCGTAGGAAAACACCAATGCTATGAAATTTTTCTTAGGCAGAAAATCTACGCTTCCTCTTCGTTTCATTGTAATCAATTCACTTCCAGCATTTAAAAAAAAAAAAGAAAAAAAAAAAAAAAAAAAAAAGAATATTATATTACATTAAAATTCTCACATCAAATCAAAAGCAACTGAACAAAAACTACTCTACCGAGTGATTCTAATAATGAATAAAAGTGTTCGCAGACTTACATAATTATTTGCGAAATCCGTTTGCGATAAGTTATCTTACACAACAAGATTTTTTCAGCAGTTTCGTATGAAATTGAAATCTCTTAATGGAAGTGGTAAGAAAACTCGTTTCAGAACAAGAATGCTAATTCTTCTTTTGCTCATTATTTTTAGAATTGTTCCTTTACCTCATTACCTCCTTTTCGCATGCTATGTGAACGAAACGGAAGAAAATTTAAGCAATAAATACCTTTCGGTAATGTTTGCTGTAATTTTCAATAATTTGGCAAGAAAAATGAGTACTTTTAATCCTAAAATATAAAAAGAATAACTAGCGTTTTAAAGGTAGTTAGGAGATTTTTTAAAGATATCTCACACGCATATTGCATAGGGAATATAGTTAACAATTAAAATAACAATTATAGTTTAAACACTTCAAATTTTCACAGAAATAAAATCATTGGAGTGTTTATTTATGTAAGAAAAATTTGAGTAATTTTTGAAATTGTAAAACTATTCTTTTTTTTATTTGTCTTGTTTAAGAGTCTACAAATTTATTTGTACAAATTTAAGTAATTAATTTATTTCATATAATTTTTAAAAAAAACTGAATTATTTATCTTATGGACAATATCAAAAACAAAATCATTTTATTTTTCGAACTACAAAATAGAGCCAATTTCTAATACAAGAATCTACATGTAAATTATATGGTATTTTATAGTATATTATTAAAATTTATTATAAAATAATGATTAGTTAAATAATAGTTCTGATCTTATTTGATATCAAGAACTTTCTATCTGTTGCCATAGTTTTTACAGCCATATACAAACTTTAACAAATGTATTCAAACATATGTTTCGATTATTTTGGAACTATTTGAAGAAATAGATTTTGAAATTAAAAAAATGGATTATTCGACCAGGGTTAATATATTAAACTAAATGAAATGCCATGTTAATTACGTAATTTTAATATCCAGAGATAATTAATTTCTTTTTTATACGAATCGGCTCGGTTAGACCCAAATAAATTTTGTTTGTATATAAAGTAAAAGCCCGGTCGCGCAAATCATGCGCATTTCCTCTCCTTCGAAAATAGCTGCTGTCAGGCTGTGAAGGTCGAATGATGCAACAGAAAGGAAATCGACGTGTCACCTAATCGATTTCCTGCATATGGTTGTTCATGGCGCCATCTAGTTTATTTTATACAAACAAAATATGAAATATTAACAAAATTTATTTTTGTTAATATTTGCATGATAATTAAAAGATAATTTATTTTTACTCTTATTAATTCTTAATAAAAATTAAATAATATGTAAGAAAATTAAGATCTTATAGTACGATACAAAGTTAAAAGTATTTCAGCTGTGATATTAGATTAAAGAAATACATTTCAAATAGAATTTATTTCATGTAGTATTAATTATTTCATAAAATAAGATCATCTAGTTTATATTTAAATTTACTTTATTATTAACTCTACAGAAAACAGATAACATCATTTGCGAATATTTGTGAAATAAAATCTTTATAGAATAATGTGATTTTTTTTTTTTTTTTCCATTCTTAGTTATGAAATTAAATAGGAATAAAAATTCTCATGAGAAATTTCTGCTTAAGTCAAAGCATCATTAAATATTAACAAAATTTTCAATTGTAGTTTATTTTCTTAAAATAATTCAGCATTGAGCTTTTTTTTTTTTAATTTATTACATTATTAATAATCTTCTTCTAGGTTTGAGTTTATGCGGTAGAAATATACAAGTGAAAGGTTTTATTAAATGTTGAAAAAATTAAATCATTATTATAAAAAATAAATAATCATAAAAGTAATATTTGTAATGTGTAAAAGAAGTCCCTATATATAAATAAAAAATTAAATTACATTATCAATAAAAAAGAAAGAGAAACTTATTAAATTGTACATTAATATTTTTACTTTTACCAGGCCTCCGTGGCGCAATCGGCTAGCGCGTTCGGCTGTTAACCGAAAGGTTGGTGGTTCGAGCCCACCCGGGGGCGATGAATATTTTTTTTTTACGACGGAAAATTTTATACACTTAGATCTATAGGAAAAAATAAATAATTATAATAACTTTTATACTCCTCAACGATTACTAAAATTTTTTTTTGTTATAAATGAAAAACCTTTAATTGTCACATTTATCTTTGAAAATTAAGATAAAATAAATTTGGAAGAAATCATATGAATAAGTTATTTGGAATTAATTATTAAGAGAAATCTGGTATCATACACAAATCAATATCCTTTACCACCAGTTACCTGAAATAAATAATGTAAAAAAATTATTTTGATGAAAATGAACTTTTTTTTTTTCATATACGTATATTTACGATAATTATTTTATAATAGCCACACAATACTTATGTATCATATCAATGTCTGACATAGCACAAAAATTAACTTCGATTTATAAAATAACGTAAACATTCCAACAGGGCATTATATATTATACATTTTTGATTTCATAATTTAAAAAATGAGAAGTATTTTTATTTTCAAAGCTTTAAGAAAAATGATTTATAATTCGATTTTTAATGAGCGGCTCTAAATTTTCTTTATAACATAACAAAACATAAATGAACTAAAACAATCTTATTGGAAATGCAGTATATCATTATTTTATAATTTAGAATCGGTGTTGGGAACATTATTATAAAGCACGAAAAGCCAATGGGATATTAATTTATAAAATAGCATGTTCTAATTCTTCCAAAGTACTTGCGCCTGCATCATGATTTCGTGTATCTAACAATTTTCGTTCCTGAAGCGTGCAAAGTTCCGGAATGGAATATAGCATCGTTTGTTGTTGTTGTTGTTGTGTGTCAGCCAGGCTAGCAATATGGGATGCGCTGCTCCACTTTTCCAACTGAACCATATATTTTGGTGTGGAGTCCGACTTCCTCAATACACACATGCCATAGGTACCCGTTGATAGGGTAGGCAACCATTCACACTCAAAGAAAGGACGAAGACGAGAAAGAGAGAGAGAGAAAGTATATCCATGCCCTAGCCAGGTTTCGAACCCAGGTCCCACCCATCTGTAATCAGGTACGCTAACCACTAGACAGGTTGGGCGGCTAATGCATCGTTTAAATTGATTATATGACAGCATAAGTATTTTTACAGGGATTTCAAATCAATGCTAATTACGTTTTAAATTAATTACTAAACAATGTTGTCCAAAGTGATGAAACATAACCAATATTTTTAGTGTTTGCCAGAGAAAACATTCTGATATAGGGCTCACAGTAAAACATCGCTTTTCAGGGCGATATGTCCCGGATTCGATTCCACCCTATGTTGAACAACGTGAGATGGGAGGGAATTACGCTTTTGTTTTCCATGTGCTTGTCTGTAGGGATGTATGCTTGAAAGTTTTCCCGGTTTCCTCTTTTGCGACACACTAATATTTCCCACAATCAATGAAAAGCAATACGGGTGAAGTATAAAACAGCTTAAGCCATTTAGTTATCCAGTACCTGATAGCACTAAATTTGCGTTTTATTTTAGGTATAATCACGTACATAATATGACTTTAATATGTCACATAATATTGATTTTGTGCCACAAGCTACTAATCTCGTAAAACGGGAAAAAATATTGTTATGACAAATGTGAATAGTGTAGACATTTGTATGAATGTTTTAAACCTCTTTTTAATTATTTATTTTAGTATGTTATCATGTGGTTTATAATTTGTGGAATTACTATCCGGACAAAAAGTTTTGACAACAAAATAGTTTTTAGAGCTGAGAAATAAGTTTGTGAAATCCGAAGTAGCTGGGTGACATTTTCTAGCAAAAAATCATGCCAACATTCTTGAAGTTTCGAGCCAATAAGAGCATTAAGAACTAAAATAGGCTCACTATTGGAATGTTAAAGACAGCAGAATGCTAGGAGATACTGGAGAGGTATAAATATTGGCTGAAGCAAGTATTTATACCACTTCAGAATCTCCAAACAGTCAGTCAGTTGAAAATTAGTGGCAAATGAAGTAAGAAGTTAGACACCTAGACTCGAGCTCTGAAAGTTGATGTTTAGTTTTTATTAATAGTAACAATATAGGTTCGCGTGAGTAAAAGGTTTGAGGTGTGAATTTATTGTAGTCACTGTGACTGGGAGAAATACGAATAAAGAATTAGCTTAGAAAACTCATCTTTATTTCTGTTGATATCACGTGGGCACGAAGAAACTCGTAATAATATCAAAATTACCAACAAAACATTTCTGACAATAAAATCTACCTTATTATAGAAATAAATCCAATCTTGAGTTTCAATTCGAATCTCTCCAACAAACACCATTCAGATGTCCATACACAGGAAAATATACGTCATACACAGGATGCACCAATCATGATGCTCAATGAGCATGGGTTGTAATAATCATCAAGTCTGTCGTCCCTCTTCACCTCGACAGAGTGACGTCAACAGCGAAGCTTCCCTCCAAACCATACCAAGTGGAAGGGCTTACCAAAATGTTATATTGCTGAAAATAATGAAAGGTTGTGGGTTGATCTTGCTCTTGAATTGCTTGGTTCATTGATACATTATTGACAGATGTTGTAAGCTTCGTGAGATAAAAATGTTTGGTAGAAAAAAGAAAATATCATTTATTGAGCATTTCAGTACAAAAGGGTGTAAAAAGCACAATTTGTGCAAGTGAGGCGGGGGAAAAAAAAGTGTTTCCTTACTATAAAATCTTTTTTGTGGGGAGTATGGTTTCCCTGGAAGGCCAGAAAATTGAAACCTTTGAAGCATCGAGTCAACGAGAGGGTAGGGTAATCTGTCCTACGCCTCTAGAAGAGCTCTTTCCAGTTCTTGAAGAATTTGTGGAGGTGGTAGACGTCCAGCAACTCGTCTGACTAGAATATACCAAATATGCCCTATAAGGTTCATAACATGAGAACTAGCTGGGGATTCCATTCGTATGATCCCTTCCTCGCAAAAGAAATCATTCACCAAGTTGCAATTGGTGAATGTGGCCTACCATTGCTGCGCATTAACATGAAAACATCTCCAATTTCTGCAGTGTAGGAGACTAGAAGTCAGAGCTCCATTTCAAATGATATGGAGCGCCCACCAATGGAAATACTAGAATAAACAATCACTTCTTCATGACCAAATCTCACTTAATCCTTCATTAAGCAGTGGAGCCTCAGTTGGTTAAGGAGTCGTTCTCCTTATTGGAAAATAGTGAGCTACCATGTTCATTAACTGCAACTGTGGGACACGTTAAATAATATCTCCGAGGGGACTTTTGAGAGGTCTGCTTGATTCCTGCTTCAAAATTACGAAGACAACACAGATGCCAGTGGTGTTGTGCTAATTTTTTTTTTACCGAAACACGTATATATAATTATATAGACAGGGCCGATCCTGGGTAGGCGGCCACTCTGTGCGGTCTTATGTCCCAAATTTAACGACGGGGGGAGATTTCCTCCAATTTTCGCCTGTCGCCAGGATCGGTCCTGTATATAGCATAAAAAGGAAAGGAAACGAAAATCATTACGAAACCCATTTTGTATATGTGTATATATATATGCTTATTACAATAATAGGAACGTTTAATAAAAATTAGTTTACAAATTATAAAATACGCATAGTAGATACTCAAACAATATTGCATAAATATTTTTAACAATACATGAAAACACTAATGGTTTTTTAAAATATTCCAAATAGAATTATGTTCAGGATCTTATGGTTGAATTTTCCTTATTTTGTTGTCATCCGCTGAAGGATGAGACCTTAACCAAGTTCTTACATAATCATCTGGTTTAAATAATTGTTGTGGTGGGCCATTCATTTTTTAAATAAAATATTTGCTAGATTTTCAATTAATATTCTATTTCTTTGTTCGTTTAAAATAATATTCATATTACTGAATCCTCGCTCACACTCTGCCGAACTGCAAGGTACAATATTTATGTGTCGAATTAAGATTTCTACATCTTCAGGAATTATTTTGCCTGCAGTATCAATATAATCTCTAAACGCATTG
>JAPDSC010095401.1:33466-78123 GCA_026290005.1 Latrodectus geometricus | reverse complement strand
TTCATACACATTACTTTAGAAAACATTTTAATAAAATTCTATAACACTGAAAATCAGTTTTACAATATTTAAAGGACCGACAATGAAACAGTTTGAGCTTTTTACTTCACTGATTTTGGACTTAAAGATCAAAATAACCAAACCCAAAATATAAACATACGAAAAAAATTATCTTTTTCTGAAGAAAGAATGTTTTTAAGTTCAACATTACAGTTTTTGATAAAGAGAAATTCTTTAATACAAAAAACATGCAGATAATCTTCAAAAACTTGTTACTACGAATAAGTTAATTTGTGCAACAGTTCTGAATCAAGAAACTAAAATAATTAGAGTTCATATACCAAATTATTATAAGAAACATAAGCTAAAATTTCTGAACATATTAATCACACTGAAACTAATCTAAGAGGGTTAAAATTAAAAAATTTAAGGAAAGTCATTTGATTTAAATAGTATTTTCATGATAGTAAAGTTTTATTTTTAAGATAACTAATTGATTATCAGGATTTATTACGCTATATATAACACGATAATTTAAAATTTCAACAAATTATTTAAACATTATCTGCATGTTAAACAAAAGCAGTGTTTAACACAATATTAATATAAAATAGAAGTTTAATTATAAAAATAAGATCTCACATTATGATGTCACTTCAATGAAAAAAAAATTTATTTTATTCAGGTTATTTGCAAAAACGATATGCAGAAGATATCAGCACATAAATAAGACTCTGGAATGAGCTCGGGGGCAGTAAAAAATTGCCAACAAAATACTTCCATAAATTTCCAAGACTTAGTTTTGTAATTTTAACAGCAGAATAATTTCTAGCTTCCAGCTAAAATAGTTTAGTTTTGATTCCAAAAGAAAAAAAAAACATTGTAAAGTACAACATTGATACTAACAATTTAAGAACATGAACTTTAAATGCAGCTCCCACATGGAAAAAAAGTGATGTGCTTAAAGATTTATGTATTTGGCTTTGCAAGATAATACTGGTAATTGGCATCTAAAAGCACTGAGAGGGGAAAAAAACTGAGCAAATTATAAATATTGAATGCTTAGCAAAATTTTATAATAAGATTTTTACAGGTTACAAGAAAATTTCAGACAGCTGCACATTTTAGAATTAATCAAAAACACGATGTAGAAAATGTGCGTATTCTAAATATGCCACTTGTATTTATCATATAGTGGTTGAAATACACTTTATAACAAGAAAACTTTTACAGCTTGTGTAAATACATTGTGATTTTGGTTGGCTACATAGTTAAACAGTAAAAAACAACAAATAAAAGAAAAAAAAATCATGGCAATAAATATATTTTATACAAACTCTGATTCAATTTCTATAGTTTCACAAGTCAATACATGAAAATGAATTAAAAATATTTCTTTAAGTAGAATAAAAGGTTTTGAATTCTCTCAAAATATGAAACAATAACTGAGTTTGTAAATTTTTTTTATCCGGATTCCACATGCAACAGAAATTCTGAAGAGTTAAGTAAAGTTGTGGTAGAAGTATATGGAGACTATTTTCACTTGTTTAAAAAAATTATTGGAAAAGACTGTTTACAGAAATAATATTAAAATATTTCATAAAATATGCAAAACCTTATATTGCTTTATGACTTAACTATTTAAGAAATAAAAGCTGATGTACATGTTAATTCACTTTACATGAAAACAGTTTCTGCACGAGACTAGGAGCTCAGCTCCTTTTAATTTTTCTGAGCTATCGGTTGGTTTTATAGCTCAGCATGGATATCTTTGAATATAAAACAATTAAATTTGTCCATAGTTTGAATGAGCTCTGATAGAACCTGGACATTCAAATGAATGAATAAAATGATTCTTTTTTGATGTGGAATGTCTTTAAAGAGGAGATTTGTTTTCTTCTAATAGAACTTCTTTGCTTGTGATTCTTTATTACTCCTGAAATTGAAATTGAAGTATTATACACAAAAGATAAGGAAAAGTGATTATATATATATATATATATATATATATATATATATATATATAGAACTCTATAATAAAATTAAATTGTTTTTAATTTCATAAATTTCGTTTATTATTCTAAGGTCATATTTTTAAAAACAAAGGTTAATTTTGATATTGCAGGAGGACAGCCAACTTGCCTAGTGAGTGTAAGGCTGTATAGTGTCCGCTGCATAAACAAGGGTTAATTTGACAAAATTTAAAGTACTTAAGTTGGATTCCAAACCATTTTAAATGTCCATGCTTCAGGTGGAAATAACCTACAAAATACTGAAGTCCAATGCATGGTTTTCCATATTCAAAGTGTTTAGATTCCTAACTTTTAACTCATTTTCTAGAATACAAACTTAGAACACTACGAAACTATTAAGCCAGAATAAAAACCACCAAGAAATTTTTTTAAATGAAGATCACTTGATAAATTAAAAATAACTATTAAATTTCAAAAGTAATTTTGCAAAAAATAAATAAAAAATACTTTTTTAGACTTATAAAAAGTTTATTTTATATTATATATTATGTTATATATATATTATAGAAAAATGTTAAAGTTTTCTATTTTTTTCTAGGGAATTTTTTTAAAGATATTTGTTTACACACAGCTCTTACTTAATTTCTGAGCACAAGATCTCATATATAAAAAATATATTATCATATCATTAAGATCTTTTCTAAATGTAATTACTTCAAAAATAAAAAGCCATTTAAAACTGAATATTTTAAATTTATTTTTAAAATATAAACAAAAGACAATAAAATAAATAACAAAAGTAAATAAAGACAAACTTACAAGTAAGTAAAATAGGCAATAATAAGAGCTAACTGTATTCCCATGAATATAAAGAACATAGTTGGAGACAGGCAGCTTTGAGGTTGTACAACTGGACAAGGTCCACCCTATCAGGAAAAGAAAAATCAAATTGTAAATCTCTTAATTCGTAAAATATTAAAAAAATAAATAAATAAAATTTCAAAATAAATGAAAGATAACCAAGAAAACATAGAACAATCATACTTGAAAATTTAAAAATAGTAAATATGGAAGTTGTGTGAAGCTTTCAATTTTTAAATCCTGTCAAATTTTAACATCTGAGACTGATTTACTAGTGGTTTTATGTTTGCCTTTACATGCAATTAACTTAGTTGAGGAGAATACACCAAACCTCTATACCCGAAGAATAAGCTGAACACATGAACTATAGAACAAAAGACAGGAGCATTAATCATTCAGATACCACATTGTATCAGATTCAGTTCATATTTTAGTAGTACACATTGCTTTAAAATTGCTACACCAAGATGATATTCCACATGAAAAAATTTACACGACAGGAGGAATATGGTGTTGTATACACATGAATAACTTTTCAACATATTTGTGTAAAATTTGTTGAGAAGGGAATAATTTGGTGTTTTTGCACTATTACAATGCCTTTAAAATGAAGAAATTACAAACCAGGCTTCTCTTCAACAAATTATATTTGAACATGATTTCCTGGTAAATAAATATTGGGATGTATCATAAGAAATGTTTACCAGTTTGTTTTTGATATTTATAAAAGATTAATTTTTAGACAAATGGTATTGCTGTTTACTGTACATCCATATTACTACTTGTGATGGCGGAGATCTGATTATTATTTGAAAACATGAAATCAATGGGTTCAGGATAGTCACATAGAACAGATATAAGTGGCCTGCTTCCATTAGCCAAAAGGGATACATTATCCAAATAATCTTAATGAATCAAACAGCAATCCCACACCATGTGAAGTCCCAAATCAAGAAATTAAATAGTTTGGAAGACAAATATTTGCATGAACCTATTTTTTGGTTCTGCATTTTTAATACGTTCGAAGATGTTAACAGCAATATGAACTTCGTGGTCAAAACCATGGTCATTAAACTTGGAGTTGACCTTGATGCTACATCAGATAGAAGATCTTCAATGGTACAATCAAACAGAAACTTGGATACAGGAAAGTAATATTTATCCAATAGTATTTAGTTACTGGCATTTTTTCCTGGTGCAGAAATTTTAACTTCAAAGTGTAAATTATTTATTTTTCCTTAAAAATTACTCTATTTTTTTATTTAGTAAGCTCTACTTTTCTTAAACACAGATCTTTCCATTTTCTTTCCTTCTTAATTCCACAACTGAAACAAAATATTTAATAAATTTTGAAAACATTTGACGGATTAGGACATAAGTGTTCAGCTCTGAAAAGTGAAACTCACAAATAAAAATTACAATCTTGAATTAAATATATATCTCTATACTCATTACAGTAGATGAAGAATTTTAATTCCACAAATCAACATTCTGCAAGAACAAATTTAATTTAATATTATTAGTGCGAAAATTGTACTTGGTTCAATTTTAAAAGATAAGTTTTTGAAAATCAACTTTTTCTTAACAGTCTTGCTTGTGAATATTTCATTTAAGTACCGCTAATTTCACTAAGAGTTTAACAAATTATCAAAATCTGATTCTCTTAAGATAGGAAAGTTTCTCAAATTTTAAATATTCAATCAATAGTTAAAAGTAACTATCAAGCTTCTAGCGGATGCTTTTCTTTGTGTTTTTCATTTATCTCCAATAAATTAAAAATTTGTAACTTTTTAATTTTTGCTTTAGCAAGTTAATGAAAGAATAAGGAAATTAATGTGGCTACTATATGTTCAACTATCTCTTTTGTAGCTATATATGTAATAAGCTTCATGAGTATTTATGCTTATTTCTATTCAGTTTTTCTTAAATGAATAAATTGTTTTCATCTTTATTCAGAAGTATACAACAATTCATCAATGGTAGCCTGTCTCATTTCGTTAACCAAAGAGTTCTTAATTTTATTCACAGTTCCCAATAACAAGTAATTTTAATTTTTCTCCACGGTAGTATAGCAATGCTATTCAGAAAAATTCAAATTATAATACAGTAGACACTCATTTTTATGAACTTGAAAATTGTAAAATATGAAAATAATGTATTAGATTGCAATTTGATAAAAAAAATAATCAGATTTTAAATTTCTTTATACATAAAATACTATTAAAAATATTTAAAACACACTATAGTGTGTTTTAATCTTATTTTTTTATGTATAAAATAAGATTCCAACTTAAAAACATTTACCTTCATATTATTGATTCCACTCAACCCCATAATTTTTAAATCATGTCCAGTTTAAAATTCTTAGAATCAACCAACTACCTGATAATTTTAAGTCCTTTATGTTCAGCTACATAGTTAAGCAATTGGATTTTTCTTTAATTACGTAACCATCAACAGAAAATCTCTAAATTTATCAGTCAAGCAAGCAAAGCCTTTTCTAGTCAAGACGTTTCACCTCTAAAATATTTTTTGAGAGTGTTTTTACATGTACTGTTTCCCTTTTCAAGGAACTTTTCAAGATTTTAAAATTATCTAGAAATTCTTCGGAATACCATATTTTTAGCAATTTGTCTTAAATATTTTTTTCTCAACTTCTAAAAGACTTATTTTTGCTTTAACTGATAAACTGGTTTTTTTCTTCAACAGGGACAAATCCTCAACAAAATCAGCTTAATCTATCATGACAAACTAAACTTCATAAATTAAGTTGTTTGCGTGAAATTAAACCAACTATAGAAAAAGACAGCTCAAACATTTAGAAAGTTTTTTTTCTTCTATGCTCCAATTGTTCTAAGAGAAGATTTTTCCCCTTTCTGTGTTCTTGTACACAGAAGTCAAATTCAGCACCATAGTTTCTTTTACATCAAACGCCTGGTATCTATGGGTCTTCGACTGTTGTCCCCACAATGTCTAAACAGCCTCATTTTAAGAATAAATCAAGTTCTCAGGCATATATATATATATATATAACCACCCAGAAACAAAAGTTTGTGAAAAAGATTTTTCAAAATTTTAGTGAGAGTAGAGAGAAGCCACTAGTTCTTAGAAACGTGACTGTTTGTAAATTAGATGTTCATAGAAACATATGTCTACTGTAAATAATAAAACTATGGCTAAAATATTTAAAAGTATAACACCATAAAAACAAATTATTCCCATATCTTCAAAAGTTACATGCAAGGTAACTGATTAAGAAATAAAAATTTATTTCTTATTGATTATTACAATGATTGTTAGACTATGCAGCAACCAACCCAATAACAGGCTGTTCAAAACATTTTAATAATTTGAGCTTTTGGTTTCAGGGAGGATTAATTCTAAAATTCATGAACCCTCTCATTCTTTCCTTTTGGAAAATTCACATGTTCAAAAAATAAAACCCAGAAAACTTCGAACTTCCACCTAAACAGATAAGCAACTTGTATTTTTAATTGTTTAACAATGATAATATGAAAGAACAACCACTTTGAAGAGTGCATTCCAATACTATATACAGCAAGCAAACAAACAAAAACTCATTTAAATAAATTAAATGAATTTAAAGAAATTAAACAAAGCATAACAAAGGATTTTTAAACATATCCTTTCATAAAGATTTGTATAATTTAAAAATGAAGATTTGTTAAAGTTTGGATCGAAAAATAACAAAGATTTTTACCTGTGTTTTGGCAGAAATGGTTGCCAAATCTCTCTTTATATTATTCAGAGCATCTTTTATATCTTGGAATTGTGTATTAGCTTCAAAAGCTAGGCCACCAGAAGGTTTTACACTATCGCTTTGTTTTGCTATTATAGTTCCTGTTCTTTGATGTATATCTGTTAAGTAGGATCTTAAAAAAAAATGGTTATTAATTATTTATTAATTATTATATTGTAAAATTTTCAAATTACAAACCTATAAACATTAAATAGGAAAGTTAAGAAAATTCATAAAATCCGCTTCTCAAAATAAATTTCTATGTGAAGTATTTTAAATTTCTTTTAAATCGGTTACATAATTATAATCGATTCAACGTTAATGGACTCTTATAATAAAAATCAAATTTACCATCAATATCAAACAGCTACAAGCTTTTTTCTTTATTCCTTATCTTTCAACAAAATAAATTTTCAACATAAAAAATTGTATATATATCAGAAGTTGAATATAAGGATTAAAAACCATGGACATCAGTAGCAACGACAAACATATACTAACATAGATTTGAATGAGTCATAACAAAATTTTACTGCTTGATATGGAATGCATAAGCATTTGAGACTTTATTCAGATATTTTTCTCCCTATTTGTAGATCATAAAATAGAGCTCAATGTACACTTACTAAAAAACTTATTTGAAATTAACAAAATTGTCTCCATAATTTAGAATCTGTAGCAATTCAAACACACAAGACAGTTAAATTTATAAAACTTCGACTCAATAACACTCAGAAATTGAAACCATGTGAGCTTATGTTTGAGTTAATATATTGCTCAATAATTAAATTTTGCACCACTGAGTTAAATTGAAAGGTACCTGCAGTTTAAAATTGATTCTGAGCAGCAGCCAAACTTGAAGTGGGAATTAAATCCATGATTAGCAAAACAGAAGACTATAGCTCTAATTATAGTCACCAGCTCAGCATTATATATTAATTCATTTCCAGAAAGTACACATTTGATTTACATTTATAAATACAAAAGCCTTTTATATTTGAAATTATTTCTAGAAAAAATATTTATAATAACAAAATATAATTATATAAATAAATAACAAAAATTTATATTAATAATTATAAATTTTTGCATCAATTACACACAAAATTCAATAAATATGCTGAAAATGTCAAAGTTTTTTTTGAAAAAAAAAATTCTTACAAAACACTGACAATGATAAAAATACAGAAAAAAATCAGTCTGTTTAAAAACGTGGCTTTGTAATTAAACTTTGACTTCGCATTAAAAATTATGCAACTGATTAAATAAAAATATTAAATTCTATAAACTTAATTTGTTTTAAATTTTTCACTTGCAGAAATTAAGCATTATCTTAAGCATTTTCCAAATTATAATGTACATTTTTTTTTTCATTTCAAGATAAACAAAACAAGAACTATAACCTAAAAATTTACAACAGAAGAAATTAATGACAATTCTAGCCTTAAAAACATTTTCATAAATTTTGGTTTGTTTATCACCAGTCATTTTTTTTACACATTGAATAGAAAGTTAATTATTAAAGTATATAACTAAGCTACTGATCAAAGTATTATTGTAAATATAAATGCTTTCAATGTTTATATTCAAAGTGAAATTTAGTTTTCTGTTGAATCAGTTAAATTCAAATTGTTAAAGACCAGAGAAATAACTCAGTTGGCCTGATTTTGAATACATTTTATAGATTTACAATAGTCAAGTGAATATTTCTGTTTTTTCGATTGTGGGAAGACTTAAGTAAATTAGCGTTGCAATATTTTCTGGAATTAAAAACTTGGCAAAATTTTCAAATGTTTTAAAGTGTAATCAGAGTAACAAAAATTGAGATATTCAACTTTAATCTGATGCTTTTTCAAAGAGCTTATTGAAAGTTTGAGAAATAATTTAACTACACATGTTTGGTTTATCACAGGTGAAAATTCATCACTGATATCTTCAAGGAAGAAAAACATAATCCAGCTTTAAATATAACTTAGAGTGAAACAATATTCTGATTTTGATATAAGAAAAAGTTTATGGATAATTACTAAAATCTGCATTCAATTGTTAATCATGAATGTCATTTTAAAAATCTTACTTTGTATCACGAGCAGCCTGTATAAGTTCGCGCTGCCCACCCAATAAAGCTTCAACTTCATGACGGCTTAGAGCTCCTCCTGCTACTTGTGGAGGTGGCATTCCTTGTCCAGGAGGCACACCTGCTCAAAGAGATTAATAACATTAATGTTTATATACTAAATTAAAATAACAGTAAGAAATGTCATACTTCATGAAAATATTATCTAATAAATATTTTGGTTTGAATTAAATTTACGACTTTAAAGGGGGGAAAAGCAAACTATTTAATAAATAAAGTGATTATAATTTTACAAAAAAATCTTAAATTAGAAAAACAGATCAATCACAAATACTCAATATCATGTTGGGTTTATCAATTGTATATTTTAAAGTCAAAGAAAAAATTTTCAGTTACAATTATTTCAGTAATTAAAAGTATACAATACACATAACTACAAATATATTTGAGTAGAAAATATTAAATATGTATAAAATTTTTAAATACCTGCATAATAATTTTTTGCTTACATTTTATTTAATTTCGAAAGTATTCATGTATACATAAAAAGATCATATCAGGATTTAAAAATTTAACAACAGTGTTGATTGAAAATTATATTAACAGGAGTATTAAAATTTTACATTTAATTAATTTATTATGATGAAAAATAATTCACAGCCTTGAAAATATTTTAATTTTTATAAAAAAAATTAAAAGTAGTTTTAATTTACAAAACCAGTTTGGATTTTTATTTAAATTATAAAGTAAGAAAATTGACAATTTTAAAATCAAACAAAAACAATCCAATTGGATAACAAAAATGAATTACTTTAACGGTAATACTTTAATCATTATAAAAAAAAATGTCAAATATTTCATATAAAATATTGTAGAACGAAATTAAATAAGCAAAAAAATAAAATCCCCTTTGTTATATATTTCTTCATTCATAACATGCTTTATCAATTAAATCATCACAAGTTTCTTAAACTTGCAGATTTCTATTAGAAATTTGAAAATGTAATTAAGACTGTTAAACCTTCATTATACAAAGAGAAATGTTTCTTAAATTACTTGCAACCTTAATTTTTTTTTATAATTATAATGAATTTTTTTATTTGTAATATTTACAATTTAATTAAACTTAATTAATTTGTGAATGTTGCAAGTATTACAGACTCAAGTTCATTTATTGGATATATTCTGACTTCTAATATTAGACAATTAAATTTGTCAATTTTTTTAATCATGTTCATTCCCCACTATCACTTATTATCTTAAATTATCAAAAATCCAGAAGTTGTTGCAAATTTCAAAGACCCACAACTTAACTTGTTGCAACTTATCATATTCAACAAAATATTGAATCAAATTTAGAAATAAATTTTAGCCATGACAAGTAAAAAGTAAGATTTCTAATAGTAACTTAAAGATTTGTGCTTAAGTTCATTTTTAGTGCCTATATTTCCTTATCTATACATATATATACACTTATCTATAAATACACAGGGTCATTGGGGTTTATCAGAAACTTAAATTAGCTACAATTTTGCATTCAAAATTTTAAGAGTACAAATGTATGCATACCTTATTTTTCATATAACTATATTTAAAGTTAAGCAATTATTATATAAGTAGATCAATGAATTAAAAGCAATTATAGGAGGGTTTCTATTTGAGGGAAAATATCAGATATATTCTTTTGTATTCATCCATATAGGAAAATTTGGATTTTCCTTCTAAGATTTGATCACAAGAGCTGACCTAATTGGAATCTATATTTCTTGAAACATTACAAGTAATCAGCCTAGA
Organism: Latrodectus geometricus; assembly: GCA_026290005.1. Classification (NCBI taxonomy): domain Eukaryota; kingdom Metazoa; phylum Arthropoda; class Arachnida; order Araneae; family Theridiidae; genus Latrodectus; species Latrodectus geometricus. Next base: position 67,658 of record JAPDSC010095401.1, on the reverse strand, counting down.
GATTAGACTCTGTTTAACTTAAAAGCAGCAACTAATAACTTATATACCATTTCTTCTGAGCGAAAAATTCAGAAACAATGTTTTATGAAATAAGGGTATAGCTTAAAATGCATTCGAAATCAAAGTCATGATCTGTAGAAAATTTATCTCAACATATGAAATTTCACATTAGCATGAAATTTCAGCATTCCAGAAATTGCTCACAAAAATTCTGATACAATTAGATATAAATTTTTGCACATATCTCAAAACTTTAAAAATTGAATTCCTAACAACTACAACAATGCTCAATGTGGAAAATTATACTAAAAATTTTCCATTATAGCATTAATTTCAAATATAAGAATTGGGGAAAAAATACCTTGCAGACCACCTCCAGTTTGTACTGCAGAAAGCATAGACAATGACCTTTCTTGCCTTCCAATTATTTCATCTATCTTTCTGTGGAGGCCTCTCAAGATTTCAAATATTGAGCTCTGTCCTTGGAAGATTTGTTGAAGTTCACGTTGCTGGTTTGTGTCATACTATACAGAACCAAAAATAAGTATTTAAGAAGGTTAACATTTACAACTGCAATAAGTATAGCTTATTAAGTTCCAAAAGTATTACCTGCTCATCAGGATTATATTCCATTTCCTTCCTTTTTGCTTCATCTGGATGCTCTTTACGATACCTTTAAGAATAAATTTTGGTTAAAATCATTCTATTTCCTGTATTATAATCAGATAGAATATTAACATAATAAATTACAAATTATATTTATTTGAGCTTATAGTAAACTATTAAATCAGTATTGAAGTAGAATATGCTTGGGAAGTTTAAATTAAAAATAATTTTAAATAACCTTCAATGGGAAAGAAATTTACTTATATATAAAGATTAAAGCATATACTTAAAAATAAATTTAAGTATACTATTTAATCAGATGAAAAATGCAAGCTTATTTTCAGAACTTTTTTTAAAAACAATATAAATATTGCTAATAAAGTATATATTTATATATTGGATTAGAAGATGGAATAATAACCAATAGGTTTCAGCTATTGAAGTTTATAAGTAAATTTAACACATTTTATATAGTGCTGCTTTTTCAATAATTAAAATAATTTGAATGTTAAGAACATTTTGCACATATTTATCAAAATTCCAATGAAACATTTACAATTTCTTCAAGATCTTTTTCAACTTTACACAAATAATATTAATTCCTCAAAAGCATGTATTCTCTAGAAAACCATGGAAAAAGAGGTATAATTAATACATTATGATTTATAAATCTCAGTGGAAAATAAGGCTTATTTAAAGTCTGTTTTACTTCTGAACTGAATATATTTATATTAATTCAATAGCATATTTCTAAATTACTCTTCTAAAATTAAAACTTCTAATTATTTATGATTTGGGAGAATACAAGGGTAATTATTTTGACCTTTTTCGGTTTTAAGGGCCATAAAACATTAATTCACAAAATTGCAAGTGAATTAAAAAATGCCATGCCTGGAATACTAAATTGCTAACATAAAATAACTCCTCGGCAAACAAAAATGGAATTTTCATGACAGAGTGCCTGTTTGAAAATTTTTCTTTTTCTGTGATTGTTGGTACTTATTTTTGCTGCTCGCCAATTCTAATTTGCTTTTTCCCCCCTCTTCTAACACCAATTTTAATATTATGAATATCAAAAAACAAATTGCAGTGGAATATTTTATGAATAAAAATTTATTTCATTTGCTTATTTTTTGCTTGGAGATTTGGAAAATTTTTTTCAATAGTGCAATAAAACGAAAAATAAAATATTTTGCATGTAGATAATAATTTTGTTCAATAAATGTCCCAAACATTGAAATTAAGTATAGAACTCCCCATGGAAAAGAGGATTAATCTAAATTAAGCTGCAAATTTCAGGTTTGAAATTTTCTATTAAATATATTTTTCTAGGATTTATCCAGTAATTGTTTCACGTTAACATCTTTATTTAAAAGCAACCATGTTTATTCATTTACCATTTGGAAATATATTGATATCTAATTTAGCATCAGATGCATATTGGTCAAAAGTTAAAATAGAAATTATATTCTCTTTAAATAATCTTTATGCAATTTGGGCATTTATATTGTGTCAAGTAGATTCTGAACCATCTAAAAGCATATTTAAGGTGGGAATTGAATTAATGAATATAAAGCTGAAGGTGCTTTATATTCATTAATTCAACCATTTAGTTACCAACTAATTCAAGTAACCATTTAGTTACCAACTCAGCACTTAGAATAAAATAGTGTGAATGTAATGAAAACTAATTTGTAAATCAGAAGGGATCAATGGAAAGTTACTTATTACCCCTAATTATGGACGTACCATAGAATGGTTTGGATATTACATTTCAAAGTTCAGGAATATACATTTTTCCAAAGATTAATAAAATAAATTTAATTCAGAATAACATGATTTTCAAAATGAAAATTAAACAATGAAATAGGAATTGTAAGTACTTTTAATACCTTCAAATAAAATGAAAGTTTAATCTATACTTACTCTTCTTTTTGTTTTTCCAGTTTTTCTTTGTATTCTTCATATTCCTTAGAAAACTTTTCTTTTTCAGCATCCCCAATATTTTGGGAAGTCTGAAAATAAATCATAATATTTTTATTTAATCTCAATTAATTTTAAACAAGGCATTTATTAAAAAGTTCCACAGAAAACAGTATTAATAAAATAGCAAGAAGTTTTTTTACCATTAATAAAATCAAACAGGGTTTTTCTATTTCTTGAAATTATTTTATTTTCAGACAGTATAAAGTTAATGAAACACATATTTTAACATACATTTTTTTAAAATTAGTTCTATGTTTGCATCTTTACTTTCTTAACAATTATTGATTCTGCATTACCTTAATTTAGCATAAATGTAAAGCATCAAGGCTTGAATGGAAATTTGCCAAAGTAACGGATTTTAAAACCCTGGGAGTATTTAATTTCCCATATATAAAAACAATAAAGAATTATATTTATGATAAAATAGAGCTTGAACTTCTTTTGAATGCAAGTGAAGACTTCTAAATATGATTTTTTTTTCTCTTATGTACTTTTTGGCAAGATGTTTTTAATATTCTTGGAGAAATCCCCAATGGTTTGACATTTTCTGAGTATTCCTGTTACAAATAGATTATGTAAACTTTCCAAAAATATACTCATATTTCCAGATATTGAGTTGTATTACATGATGGTTTGGTTTGTTGCTCAATGGTCATTTTTTACACACTTGTTAGATTAGGACTTATAGTTTAAAATGGATTTTCAACCATTACAGCCATATCTAAAGTGGGATTCAAACCCAAAAACTGTTGGATATAAGGCCAGAGTGCTATGACATGATCAAATCATTAAAACTGCTAAAAAAATTATTTAAGAAGCTCAACCCTTTCTGAATGTATTTAATTACATTAAAAGTTTTTGAAATATTTCCATTTATACTGTTTCTGAAATAAAATTGTTTTAAGATTTTGTGTCTGAAAATAACTTATACTTTACATCTTTCTGATTTAGTACAAGGTAATTTTTTTAATAAAGTAGGACATTAATATGAAAGTTTAATCATCTTCCATTAAAATCTTTAAAATACAATTTTCATAAATGTATAAGTAAATCAATTTTGCTCATAGTTCCTAGTTTTTAACAAATTACAGAGTTTTTAATATAATCACCTATTCTTTTTTGATATTAAAATAGTAATGGATTTTAACAAATTTGTTTCATGGGCTGCAATAGGAAAAGAAAATGAAAGCATCTACACTTTTGCGTTTCTTTATCACTTTCAAGACAGTTTTCAAAAGAGTTAACATGATCAGGAAATACATATTTTAAAATGGACTCCAAACTAATACAAACATTCATTTAAAACCAGGGAAACAAACCTGCTAATTTGACCTAAAGATCAGAGAATTTATTAACTGCTAGCTCAGCATAACTGCTTGATTACTTTTACTACTTGATAACTGGATTTTAATGCACTTACTACTAGTAGTACTATTGACGTGAGAAGTTGAAATACAAAAATTTTTATTTCATCTTTTCATAAGCAAATTACTTAAAATCATTAAAAAATAAATATTTTATTTATTTTTTTACACAATTTCAATTAGATAAATACTTGCTGTTACAAATGAAGTACTTTTAAACTTATGAGAGTTACCATTTGTACTTGAATCTTATATACTGCAGTTTTGTTCCAAAATATATTTATAAATTACAAGATTTGATACCTTCATCAGACAGAAGCATCTTATACTGCTTAATATGTAAGTAAAAAATATCCATTAGAAGTACAACAGGGAACAATTTTTGTAGTTTTTAGAAATGCTTTTTAGAGAACTAATAAAAAACATTCACAATATGAATAAAATAGTGGTAGTTTATGTTCAACAATTCATATTTGATATACTAACAATGGATTTGAAATTACTCAAGTATTTCTTAAATTTGTACATTCAACATAAATCAAAAAGGAAAACATTTAATGAAAAAGGAATTTAAATATTAAAGCTAATTTACACTGATCATTGAAAAAAAAGAAGCTACTTCTGAACAGCAGAGTAAATATGAAATAAAACAATTAAGTGAGCCATTTATTTTAAATTAAATTTTAAGTAGATTCTATTCAGAAACATGCAATATTGAATATACGTAGAAAATTACTTACAGGTTGAGTGCCAGGAGGGTACATGCTGTACGTGAGAAATTTCAGAGCATCGTGATCATCTGAAATATTAAAACCTCTTTTATTCACCATTCATCAACTTCAACAGAAATTCTTATATATTTTATTCAAAGAATTTTCATTAAGAATTATACTTTAGATATTTTTTTTTAACCAATAATACAAATTAAAATTTAAGTTTGATTTTTGTTCTTAGTTGTGTTTTCAAAGATTAATCTAAAAGTTAAATTAAAGTACACAAGTATAAAAACAAATCCATTGTATGAAAATATAAATTCTCAAATGAACCCAAGTAAGGGATAAACTAACATTTTCGATGTTTCAATTATTGGGTTGTTCGGAAAGTTATTTAGTTTTTTCCCATCTGAATCAGTTTTTTGCTAGTGAAAACCAACCATTTTGGGAGTATGAAATAATACTAAGACCAGTAAGATCGTATAAGATATTAGACTAGAATTGACACTAAGCAATTCAATAAAATATTTATTCGCTATACTTTTTTCATTTTCATGTAAAACGAAATAACTTTCCGAACAACCCAATACATATATGTTAGTTTCCCAGAATCACATAGAATCATTATTGAAATCATGGGATCTTGATGGAATTATGATCCCATGGATCATAATAGAATCATGGAACACATATTAGTTAATAGAAGAATGCATGTTTCTTGCATTTATTATGTTTAAAAGTTTGCTGACTTAGTTTTGAAAATGTTTCCATAGCTACAAGGTCTGAAAAGTCAAGAAAGCAAAAATTTAAATATGTAGTTTTAAGACTGAAGCAGTAACTAATAAATAATTAACTGAAAAATAACCTTTAATTCAAAAAAGCCCAGTATATAGGTTAGAAAGAATATCACTTAGAAATCTCAAAAAATTGATATATTTTATTAAACATAAATGGAAATATTTAAATTTGCTTCTAGCTATGTGGTTTTCCCATAACAAATAATCTTTTTATTGTATGTATACTATATAAATTTGTTGAAGCAACCAAAATAACTATATTTGTAACATCAATTATCATTGCTGGAAAGTTGAATTGAAAGTGATTAACGATTTGATAATTTAATGAGAAAAATTGCTAATAATTTTACAGAAAAAGTAAATTTGTAGATTAATAGAAATTTATTTTTAAGAATATATTATTCTACATTTGTAAATCATTTTTACTACTGTAGGTCTATTAAGAAAATTATTTGCTTTGTTATAAATGAAATAAGTTTAAAATAAAAAGCCCGAAATATGTATACAAAATCTCTACAAATTTATTGATGATTTAGTTCAACTTAAGAATGTCTGAAGAAATTTCAACCAAACTTACTCATACATGTGAACATTAAAGAATATATTTCTTTAAAAAAATTTATACATTTAAGAACATGGTACAAAAATTTGTGAGACATTTTATCTAAAAAATTGACTAAAGGTGATAAATTTATATTTTGAGCAATTTGATACAATTTTATCATTTCTTTATAACTACAAATTTCCTTAAGTAATAGCAATTTTCTGCAGTTGACAATCACCACATTAGTTTTATAAATACAATAAAATACATTAGTAAATAATTTAAAAAAATGCACAAAGACCTTCCTTGAATGTAATGGCATTACATTTTATTAAAACCATTACTCAGTCTCTATAAACAATTAGATTTTCTTTGGTGTAACACTACATAACTGAAGATACACAGAAAAACTGAATACAAAATGAAACATTTAAGTATATTTAATGACATTAATTTTAAAATTTAAAAAGATTATAATACTAATTCTCATGCAGTATACAAGTATTTAAACATTTAAGAAAAATTTAAGTTCCCTAATATTAAGTGAAACTTCTCACTTTTCTATGATCCTACACTTAAAAAAAAGTAAATATGAAATAAAACAATTAAGTGGGCCATTTATTTTAAATTAAAATTTAAGTAGATTCTATTGAGAGCATATTACCTGCTAAGCCACCGGTAGCAGCAGAAAGACCAAAGTGTCCATGTTGAGGAAGATAAATGTTTTCAGCCCTTAAGCACAGTTCAAAGTCTTCATCGTTATTAGAATTTCCATTGTGGAATAAAATCTGAAATTTAATTTTATAAAACATTTTTAACATCACTAGCTTAAACATAGATAATGCATAAAATATATTAAAATTAATTATATATAGATATTTTTTTAATAACCCTTCAATATATTACCATTAAAAATTAACATTTTGAAATATAAAGCAATTTTATAAGATTTAAACAGCTAATTTTCATTAAAGCCTTTTTAGCTTACAAAGTAAGGAAAAAAACTTTTAGGACAATTATGAACTATAAAAATTTTAGGATCACCGAAGCCTATTAAAAAGCTCTTAAAAGGAAAGGGGGTAAAAATGAAAGAGGACAAATTTTAAATAGTTATAAAAGATGGAAATTTATTGATAATATTCAAACAATATTTTAGACCTCTGCAGAGAAAACACAATAAAATTAATATTGAACTAAACAAGCTGAGATTTGAAAGTAGGGAAACTAAATGAATAAATCAAATTCAATCTATTGATTGAATGGTTTCAATAGGCAAAATCCTATGAAAGCTAATTAAGAATGGTTCTTCATCATAAGAGAAATGGCCATTACAAATGATTTCTATTAGGTAACATTTTGTGCTAGTATGCATATTGAATTCATTTCATGTGACATCAGTCCAATACTGCTTTTATTTTTCTATTTTAAACACATACAGCATGTTTGAAGTATTTAAAATAATCTTAAATAGGAAAGAGCAGCAAAGACATGTTTACTTAACAAAAATTTAACTTTTAAACATACAATAAAAATTTGTTAAAAATGAATGTAAAAAGAATTGAAGTTAAATAGGTGCATACTTCAAAACACAAATTTAGTTTTTAAACATTAAAAGGATTTCAAAAATTGTAAGTATAAAATGTAAAAGCATCATTTAAAACGATACTAACACAAACTGTAGTCAAACCAATAATACAATTTACAAGCGAAAACAACTACTTATTAATAAAAGAAATATTTTTTATTCAAATAAGGAATAATAAATAAAAGTGATTTCATGCTCAGCTCAGAAATTTCAGAAGTCATACATGGTAATTGTGAAATATTTAATACTGATTGCATTTTAAAGTAACATTTTGTCAGATTTAAAGATGCTTTAATTTTAAGAGTAGCAAAATTATTTCTTATTCAGAAATGTTCAAAACAAGAAGATAAAGCAAATAGTTTAGAATTGAGAAAAGCTTCATTCTTTTAAGTCAAGAACCAAAGAGAAAAATTCAATGCAATTGAAGATTCTCAAAATTTGAGAGAATGCTTTGATGTCAGGAATATCAAAGAAATCATTCTTAACTGAAGGAATGATTTACATAAAAACAATTGAATTTTCCTTTTGGAATTTTAATGAATGCTAAATTTTGATTTTAAGCAAGATTGCTTTGTGCTTTCAGAAACAAAAATGGATATCCCAAGCTTATTTTATACAGCAATTTTATTTTTAAAAGAGGGTAGAATAGAAAATAAAGGGCAGAACAAAAAAATAATCAAAAATAGCTTGTCAGAAGGATAGGTAGGCCCATAATAATTATCAATGTTATAATCCCTCAAACATTAAATATTAATAGACTGAAGATTTATAGGACATTCAGTCAGCAAAAATTCATAGAATGAAAATAAGTTACAGTTCAAAACAATAATCAACATGCAAGTTCATGCATTTTGTGATTCATTAATTCACTATACATTGGCAACATTCAACACATTTCTGTTATTGGAAAATTACTTTTATATACTTTTTGACTTGTCATTCTACAGTCATTTTTTACACATGAGCGTTAATTAGACCAGAACCTACAATTTAAAGTGGATTTTGATCACTATAAACACATTCTTGCCCACAATGGCATTCAAATCCATGAACTGAAAGCAGGAGCGCTATTTTACATTTAAACTAAATTTAGTGCTCAATTTGATTTGATAATCTTTATATTTAAATTTGTTACTCAATAGATAACATTAATTAAGTATTTACATGGAGCATCAATTAATGCTTAACATATCAGAAAAATATCCACAAACTCCAATACACAAGATAAAACTAAGCTGATATGATAAATATTAAATTAGAATTACAGTTAAAAGAAAATTCCATCTTACCGAAAGAACATTTTTATAATACTCAATTTTAGCTCGGACTGGGAAAGGTTTATTCCTGAAATCTCGTTGGCAACCAGCTATTTGCTGATTCACTCCATCACTGCAAAATTATGAAAAATACATAAATTGTTAACAAAATTTAATAAAGAAAACTAAGTGTTCTTTAACTTTAAGAAATATCTTTACATAAAACCTTAACTGAACATATTCAGTTGATTCCTAAAATGTTTAAAGAATACAGATGTATTAAAGATAAATTTTAATTATGATTTGCTTCAATTCTTTAAGTGCGATTTTTATCAAAATTCGGCCTCTTTGAAGAAATTACTATTTGAATTAGAAGTTCAGATAAATAATCAAAACTAGAAACAGTAAAAAACTAAAGATTTGCTTCAGATGAGAACTAATACGTATCTTTTGTTTGAGATGTACTATAATAACCAAAAAAGTTTTCATATTCGACAATATGCAATATAAAGAAGCAAAGAATGCTAATAACTAGCACATTTTAGATTACTTGAAATAACTGACTGGTATTATACCTCAGATATGAAAAATTCTATCAATCCTGAGTATTTGAAAATGTATCTTTTAAAGTTTTTACCAAACAAATGTTGAATTTTTAACATGAATAAAAATAAATAATTATATATTGAAAAAAAAATCATTAATTTTGGATAACAATTATATTTGGCATATTCCACCTTTAATTTCAATATTTTGAGATAACTTCTTAACTTTTTTGAAATATTATAATCAACACTTCCTAAGAAGTGAAAGAACCCCCATGTGTTTCAGAATTTCAATATCTGTTAAATATCATAGGCACAATACTTGAAAACAATTATCCATTTGACAGGAGATGCAATAACTTGGTAAATAAAGGTGTTGTGCTTACGGCTGAAAGGCTGTGAGTTCAAAATCTAATTAAGTTGAAAACTGCACAGCTCACAAATGATTTATAGGACATAAAATAGATCACAGCTGAAATATTATCTAAGTAAAATGATACTTTTATGAGTGTCTGGCCATGCCCAGAAGTTGTGTTCCAGTTAACAAATTTTGAAGATCCACTTTCAGGTTAAGGATAACACCTGATGGGTGTTCTTAAGAAGCCAGTAATTCTACTGCTTGTAGAGGTAAAAGGTTTAAATAATAAAGAATGACCAATTAGCAAATATAAAGTGAAAAATATTTTAATGTGGATTTTGAATTAAACATTTTATCTTTAACATTTAGAGTTACGAATCAATTTCTAGGATTGAAAAGAGCTATTTAATACATTAAAATCTTTTTTCCCCTCATGCTTTAAAGTCAATGCCTTTCCTGCATCAAAACTGCTTCAAATATATTTATTAGCCAATTAAGAACTGATCAGAGAAATTTAAATCAAAATTGAAATGTTATTTATATTTTGCTTGTTGATTGAATTAGGAAACAAAAACAAAACAATTTCAAGACAATTATTTTACAAATAAAGATTCTTTTGAAGATCAATTTGAAAATTTCATACTTTAACTTCAAAATTCTTTGATATTCAAAATAAATCTATGAAGTTATCAAATTAAATGCTTCATTTCCAATCAAAGTTTAAATATTATCTATTTAAACTTTGCTTAATAAAATTTACTTAATAAAAGCTAAATAAAATTGACTTTCATTATTCCACATATTTGTATTGGCAAATTTGAATTTCAGAAAAAAATATGAGTGTTCAACTGCTCATTATTAAAAATAGATTGCTGTTTAAACATTAAGAAATCACGTACAAATTCAATAATTTCATGCAGAAAAATTAGAATTTTAGTATTAAAAATGTTTGTTAAATGATTAAATAATAAAAACATTATTAGAATATTATATAATAAATATTCCACATTATATATTTTTGACAATATATATAATCAAATTACAAATAAAGGATATAGTAGATTCATATTACAAAATGAATAAGCAACTGAGTAAACCAAAGTCATCACACCTGCAGAAATGCTAGCACAATTAAGCACAAACAACTGCTAGCCGCAGAACATGTAATGACTTTCTCTTTCCATATAAACAGACATTATAATGATTTTTCATTGGGAAATAGCAAAAAGTGCATAGCCTCCAGCTGAATGAAATAATAAGCAATAAACTTGAAGAGGTATCTAAGAACTGAACTATTAAATATAAATAAAAAAAGCGATAAACAGATTTATAGATAACATTGCCAGCTGATAAAATCTCATTAAATTTTATCATACTTTATAGCAATTTTGTAGAATTACGCTCTATTATTGGATTTAACAGAATGAAAAATATAAATTTGGATAAAATTCACAATGAAGTTTTTAAACATTCCAATAAAAAAACTTAAAATGCAATTACTAATAGCTTATAATCTACAGTTAAACCTAAAATCTAATCAAAGCAGTTCAAGAAAAGGTTACATAATAGTTTCACCAACTAAATAAATTCCCCCTTTTGGTTTTAGAAGTTGTTTCATGCATTTGGCATGATTTAAAGTGTACTCAAAATAATAATTTTTCATAAATTGGAATGAACATAGATTAATGATAATATTTAATTCATGTTTGTTCACAAATCCTGACCAGAACAAGTAGTTTATAGAAAAATCTCATGCTCAAGTACATTTCCTTTTTCAAAATAAAATTTATGTCATAATAGGAACCTTATTTGTAACATTATAATCAATAACAAGAAAAATAAACATTGGTATTAGAATTTAAAATAAACATTGGTACATAATGTTTATTTTAAATTAAATTTGCAAACAGAAATTTAAAATGCAATTTTACTTTTACAGGAATCTTGTATTTTCATTAAAATGTCGATAAGATTATATGTATATGAATAATGAAAAGAAAATGCTGAAAAATTTTCCAGTTTTTTTTATAGGTTTCAATTTGAGTGTCTTTATTATGAATGCAAAAAACATTTGATACATAAGATTTCATTGCTTGCAAAATTAAAAAAAAAATAGTTCTATTTAAAATGATTTCAAATAGATGATAGATGTTTTTCAAAATGATTTTAAATAGACATTTCATTTATATATACAAATATTTTATTTTGAGGATCTGAATTCAATTTCAACTTCAAATATAAAATATTTTAATAGTATTTACAGTTTCTATATTATTACAAATTTTATATAATCGGGGGGGGGGGGATTCAAATTTGGTTAAGTTTTCAGTTACAAGTTATTTCTATTTACAAAGCTTAAGTCAATTGGGATTTATAGTTAAAAACAAAAGAATTATGACTAATTCAAATAGATTAAAGGCTATTCAATAACATATTTTTAAAAAATAAGACTTAACTGTAAAAATTACTTTTACAATAATTATAAAATAGTAGAAATTATAAATCAAATTTTCATTTATGGAGTTTGACCATCCTTTTTTTGTATAAAAATACATGGTAAAAGTATTAAAAAAATTTCTAAAAAGATAGCGGATTTCCACAATAAAACAGGAAAGTTAAATCTGAGAAAATTTGAACAGTAAGCAGTTATTTACACATATATGAAAAATATTAAACTTTACAAACCTGCTTCATACAGAGTAATAGCGGTTATATAATTTAAATATTTAAAATTTATTTCATTACAATAATTTTAATAAAATTACAATATAATACATGCACAAATTACACAACTTTAATTTCTTTAGACATTAAATTACAAGATTTTTTATTTATTTATTTATTTATTTATTTCACATTGTCATATATGCAATCAAAATATAAACCTAACTAAATACTCCTTTTAAAATATTATGAACATAACTTATTTCTAATAAAGTAATTAAAATGCATCTACATTTCAACAAGTTTTTAATCTACATATCTACATACTAAATTTTCTACATCTAAACTTCTTATACACATCATTTTACTTAAATAAAAATTGAAAATGCATTACATATCAACATCATTTTACAGAATGTACATAAGAGTAAATTCTATTGCGTACAGAATATTAGAATTAAAAATTAATAATCATGAAAATACTGAAATTCATTTTTTAAACAAGAAATCTTAATCAAAAGGAAATTTAGAAACAAACACAAAGTGAAAATTAAGATCTTGTCTATTTTTTTTTAACAAACAAAAACTTACCTTTGATGATCAAAAGCTTTGGTTCCATCATTAACCATAGCCATAATATAAGGATTGTTACCCTAAAATAAACATTACTAATCATTCAAATAAACAAGAATTTTATACAGCAGATACAAAATACACTGAACAAAAATATATCATTTGTCTAAAATATTTTCATGGAAATTAAAATACTTTATTGATAGAAATTAACAATATTGTAAATATTAAGCTAATTACAATAATGTTTCAATAATGCACAGAACCCATATAATGAAACTATTAATAGCAAAAACTTTGAGAATACTACATTTAGAGTATAAGATAATAAGTATGAGAATAAACTGAAACACCTACTCTTCCATCATTATCAAATGAATCAAAGAACACACCCAAGCCATTCCAATGATCGTTACTACCAAATACTGGTCCTTCTACACCTTTATTATCTGTATACCAAAAAGCCTAACAAAAAATGAATTTTATACATATACATATATTAAGCAACATTTAATAAATTAAAAAACGATTATATAAAAATCAGCCACAACTCTTTAGGTACTTACAAATCCATCAGCTCCAATCCTTCCACGACCACTAATTCTGAATATTACTTCCACTTCCCACCAATCAAAATTAGTCTTGTTTTTAGTCCAAATTGATCCTAAATAAAACAATAGTTGGTATTTCCAAAAGGCATTTTTGAAATAGCAAAAAATGTTTAACAAATTCTCATAATGGGATATTCTATACCACAGTACAGTAACAAAATAAATGGTATACTCATGAAAATTCATTTACTTTAATATTTTTGGAAAATTTGGACATTCTGTTGCTCTTTGTTAAATTATTGTGTGTAATTTTGTTTGAAATTTAGCTTAAATGATATGTCAAAATTTATTATCACAACAAAATAACAAATATCACATTGGCAGGAAATAGACATGTGTTGTACAATATTAAAGAATAATCAAGAACACATTACCTATTATTAGGAGACTATTAGCTCGCAAATCAGAATGAAAATGGCATGAAAAACTGATAAAATTAAAAAAGGATTATAATAAACTTATTTAATTGACAATTCATTGCCAACATGTGTTACTATGGGTAATTTCAATAGTTTTCCAAAATATAAAGAAAATATTAATGCTTCTTAACAGTGAAATGGAAAAAATTAAAAAAATTACATATATTAAATGTCAAGATGCTTTTACATAATAAGCATAAATACTAATGTTATACATTTAAATTTAACAACATAATAAATATTTCAAACACGTTTTATTAAAAAATATGATCATAGATCTACCTCCTCACGATACACACTGAATAACTACATGATCTACAACTTGGCCATTATCTCAAAGATAATTTTCTTTAAGGCTTCTTTTGTGAAATGCAAAGGGAATCTCTCAAAACAAAAGAAGCAAATTAATGCAGTCCTTAAAGGATTATTGCATTGATATTTTCAGTTATTGAGGAAACTCTTACTCCTGACAAACTGCTGTATTTCTTTATAGATTATAACTTTTTAGTCTTGCCAAAATCAGACAAGTTGCAAGTGGCAATTTAACTGGGATAAAAGAAGGGATTTTTGAATAACTTCAAAATTAAAGATACACCTTATTTAATTTAGTTAGTTTGGATAAAAATGAGGTTACACTTTTGGATATGTAGAAAAACAGCGCTCACTTTAAAATTTGTGCTGTATACAATTCTCTGAATTATCATCATGTTTTGCCTACTTTAAATAATTCTTGAAAAACAATATTTATAGGAGATTTTAATGCCCCTTCATCATAATATGGATACCATGATGTAAATGACCCTGGCAGAGAGGCTCTAAACCGATCTATGCTTAAATTTACAATCCTAATGACTTAAAATCTTTTCTATATTATAATGGAAAGTAATTTCAGATGACCATGTTTCAGGTCATTATAAGTTTATGGCTGACATTTTTACTAACCCAGATCAAGGTGTAAAACCAAAAACGTCTTAAAATTAAAAGCCAACAGGAACATTTTACATTACTGCTAGAAGGAATAAAACAACTTTTGATGCAGAGATTTCAGCTATTTAAATTGCTCTGTCATAGCTCTAGTGTCTTTTTGAAAATCTTTAAGAGCTGTTATATTGTCTGGATTCGGAAGCTTTTAGTTCAGTTGATGTTTAAAAGGTTAGTCTGGCCCTCAATAATTTAAATGAAAAGATTAAAATGGTTGTATTGCGTGGGTACCAGCATACCGTGGAATCCAGGAAAATGAAACAATTGATTCTCTGGGAAAGATACCAAAATTACACAAACAGCAGATACACTATCCTTTTTTATATACTAAACGAGTAGTAAAAAATCTTTCAGAGAGAGTTGCTAGAAAAACATAAAAGGCAATAACAAGAAATTGATTGATGAAATCACAAATATTTCCCTTTGGTCAAGGGATACATCTGTTGCCATTTTTCAAGTCATTATGGGCCGCAATTGTCTTGCTGAATATATCAATAATACTGTTAAACAAATTACTGTTAAGTACTAAAAATACTGTCAAGTCCTCTTTGCTAACTGTAAAACATATGAGAGGCAATTTACATGAACTATGTGAGAGATATTTGATAACCTGACACAAGATGAACGATTCATAGATATATTATGGTTTCAGTTTTGTTATCCAAATTCATGTTACTTTTGTTCTAGTTTTAATGTTTGTTAATCTGACTACAATTGTCTTAAAATATGCCATCAGAAAGAAAAATTTAAAAAGGTTTAATTTATCATTTTTTACAAACAATGATTAATTAGATAAAAAAAATTACAAACATTTTTTATAAAAAAAATGACTATTAACAAAGAAAATATACTTGTTACCCAATAAATATTGTACGCTGTAACTTACGCAGAGTTTAAATAAGAGCTTATCTTTAATATCCACTACTATGAAAATTGCAGAAAATGAAATGTAAATTGATATATTTTATTGTGAGGTTAAAATATTTGATTTCATCTATTGAAATAAAATTCAGCAAAATGAAAGGCTAGAGATAGTTTTAACAAAAACATCAATTTTTTTTAACAGGGATTAATGCAAACTACCTGTAAGCATTAAAAAACAAAAGTCTCTCAGGTATTAATATCAAATTCAATGAATGCATAATGACAACATATAGTAAATTTAAACTTATATTGAAGTAATTAATTTTCAAATTTTGATCTACTTTACCATTACTTTCATTTCTTTATGAAGTTCCAAATTATCAAATATCCATCTCATCTATTTCCATGTGATTTTATAGCTTATGTAAACTGAAATGTTATTTATAAATAATCAGAACCATTTTACAAAAAGTTTTTTTTAGGAGCAGACAATTTGGAGTTTTTCAAATGTGGTAAAGAACTATTTGCTTTCAATTTTCTTTGGCACTTTACTGCTTAATTAATAAGTGAATTTACTTTGAGCTTTTGAATACATATTTATTAAGAATTTTTTGTACATTTTTACGATTTGTATATTTCAATGTATACTGATATATTAAAAATTTTTCATTTTACAAATGAACGAATTTAACAATTTTAATACTTTTATTTAAAAATTAACTTTTTATATGTTATTAATAACTATAACTTATTTAAATACATATTTGAATAAAAATAAAAGTTACCTTTTTTGCTTCGAAGCGATGGTGTTATTCGAACCATTTCTTCACTGGCAATAGCATCTGAATAAAAATGAAATTTCATAAATCTTAAACTTAAAATATATTAAATAAATTTTTTTAATAGTTTAAATGATGAATTTTTAAATACTTATAGTTTTATAATTATATTCAGATAAGAAATAACCCATTCATATTTAAAAGACATTAGGAAGTTTAGATGTAATACCGTTATAATTTATCACAGTAATTTCTGCCACTTTATTAACACACTAAATTTCTTATAGTTAATAAGTTTAATGTACGCTTAAACTTATTAACTATAAGAAATTGTTTCGATAAATTTAAAGTACATATTGATTATAAACTATTAGAGTTCTATGGAAATTTTGATATACTCTGCCTTCATATACAGAATTTTTCAATATTAATATGCAATAATTTTTTAACAAAAACATCCAATAAAAGCATTTATTTCAGAACGAATCAAAATTAATAATATGGATAAATTTAATGATTTTCCAGCTATCAGCATAACAATTGTTGTAAAGATTGTTATACACAGGAGCTATTTTATAAATGAGAATCAAGCCGATGTATTGCATTACCCCTACACACAGGCCCAAGCAGCTTTAATAAACCTTAAATAACAACAGCAATCTTGTCAGTATTTACAGATTCTTTACTTCAGCATCTTGAGATTTCTCTAGAGTTTGCCAACCCATTTCTTAGAGTTTTCTCACAGATATTTTTCATTATAGAAGATAATCTTTTTAATAGGATTTGATTCATTATTATTTAAATTCATAACCACTAAATTCTAGATGGCTTAACTACTCAAACAATAAAATATAAAGGTTTTTTCAAAATTTTATTAATTACTAAAACTTTTAAATTATATTATGTATATAGAAAATACATAAAATATATTATGCAATGAATTAAGAAAACATATGATAACAAGATTTTAGGGTATACTATCCTAACTTAGGTTGCATAAACTTATGGTTAATTAAAGAATATACAAATATCTCACCTAATATTTTTAAATATTCAAATATATCTTCTATATTCATATTCACTTATACATGATATGCATTCTTATATTCAAAGTTTTAGGAAATTACAAATGCTTTGTTTGTTGCCCAATAATCTAGTTTTGTACATC
This sequence comes from Latrodectus geometricus, assembly GCA_026290005.1. Taxonomy (NCBI): domain Eukaryota; kingdom Metazoa; phylum Arthropoda; class Arachnida; order Araneae; family Theridiidae; genus Latrodectus; species Latrodectus geometricus. The sequence goes on along the minus strand of JAPDSC010095401.1, from coordinate 49,845 downwards.
ACTAATTTAAAAAATTTGTTTAATTTGGATTCAAATACTAATGTGTTAACTATAGCCAGGAATTGAGAGCTATAGTGATTATTTAGCCACCAGACTGGAAAAAATTAACAAGATTTTATACGATTAAAATTTTATTATGCATAGCTTATAGAATTAAGATTAAATAATTACCATGTTTCTAATTTTGATTATTTAATATAGAAAAATATCAATTATTAGTCAAGAAAAAGATTTAAAATATCTTAAGATTTTGCAGGTTTAGTTACTTAAGTTTATTAATACAAATGTACATTAGAAATAATACTTAAGTTAATAAGATGCACAGGATTAAATAAGGTAAAAAATTTATTCATAATGATTTACTAGCACAAAAGTAATACTTTATCATGTCAGGGATCATATTAAAGAAATAATTAAAAATTGAATAAAATTATTCCTTTTTATTTTGAGGATGCTTAATGAATGTTTTTTAAAACAAGATATTTCAGTAAAGTAACAGCAGTAAGGAAATTTTCATCAATAAAAAATAAGTTTTGTAATAAATTTAAATTATTATGCCTTTCATGATAAAAGAATAGTTAACTCACTTCTTATAAACTTATTACAATTCAAAAGCGCTTATTCAGGTTATAAATTATTTAGCATAACACTTATTATAATCCTCTCACAAATTAATGAAAGAATAAATTATTAAGTTCATAAATATGTTTGAAACTAAAACATATGGCTTCTGACATTAAATATTTCAAAATATAATTACACAAAAAAACGTAAAATATACATATATTATACGTACAGCAAAACAATACGAGTAAATATTTTGATATAAAATAATTATTAATAACATTTGAAATAAATATAAAATTATTAAAAGCCACGTGTACGAATGCTGGAGGACAAATTTTTTATCACTTACTTCCAAAATGTTCCCAAAAGGGGACAGTTCCATCTTTTTGAGCTAAATAAGGACCTTTAAAACTGTATTTATATTCAAATTTGCGGTGAGGAATATCGCAAAATACTAACGTTAAATGAAAACATAGTAATAATAAAATATAAAACATTCTGCAAGAAATCGAAGAGCCGGAAAGAAGCCGATGGTCTGACATGTTGTAGTTTCCAAAATTTTGCTTCTGGTTACGGATTCATCCTATGAGCGTTGTTTACGTCAGCAAGCACAATCGCTAATCGTATCAAACTTTTAATTTATTTTATTGACCTTGATTTAAATACAGTAGAATGTAAAGTTAATTTTGAGTATAAAAATATAAAATTCTTTTAAAATGAACTTATTTTATACTCCATAATAATTTTAATATTTAAATTTAAAGAAAAAGTTTATAATTTTAAAGAGAATTTTTTGTAAAACATACTTTATTGAAAAACATGTGTATTTTACTGTAAAACTTGTTTTATGAATTTTTATTTAATAAATTTCATTTATTATTTTAAAAGCAATATTATATTTTAAATATAAATATTATAGTAGAGAAATTTAATTAAAATTTATTGCTAAAATTGTTGGCAACTTGTTGATTTACCGGTATCTCTTAGTTTTTTTTTGTCTGCTAAAATTTGCCGCGAAAGTTATATGAAGGAACAATTTTGCTGACGAAACATAATTTGGTGAAAAGAGTAAACACATTACATAAATATTTAAACTGTTTACTTATAAATTTATTATCGAAATTATATTATAGAATATATATATATATATTTTTGTGACAAATTTCATTTACATTTAAATTTGGCAAAACAGAAGTTTATAAGATTTTTGCTTATATTTAAAGCCTTAAAATTAACTAGCATCAACATTTTAAAATTTGTATTATATTAAAATATTATTCATCTGATGCATCCAAATTTATTTCTTAGTTAGTTTGTGTTAATTTTCTAAAAATTAAAGCTTCTGTTCTTTCTTCATTACTTTCAGTTTTTGTTTTTTGAAGTTCCGAAAAAAGAAATTAGATTTTTTCTCCAAAAGGTATATTTTCTCCTAAACTTTATTTGTCATGAATTTATTATAAGGTAGCTGTCAGATTTGATGTATTTATCGATGTAAAAAAAATTATTGGGAAAGAAAATACAGTGTAATCAATAAGGTTGAATGAATTTTATATCTTTGAATAAAACCTCAAAAAACTTACTTATTTCTTACGTTTTTAAACTGTAAAAATTAAAAACAATTTTATTATATTACATTCACAGAATCTGAATTTTAATAGAAATGTAATTTACAATTTTTTTTAATTAAAAAAAAAAAAAAAAAAACGAGAATTAAGTTTTTCAAAATTTATTACATAATTTTAAAATTTAATCTTACAGGTAAAGTGCTAAAATATATTTAAATTTAATGTATTTTTAAAATACCACTTTATTTGTGAACTATGAAATGTACATTGTAAGGAAATGAAATCATTAAAGTTAATTGATTCCTATTTTATATAGTCATAAAAATTTTTGCTTTTCAAAGTAAAAGTCTTTATGAAATATCTCTATGAGAATCTTTATATAGTATCTCTATGAAAACGTTAAATTTTTTATCTAGTAAATCCCCAATATTGACTACATTTATTCAGTGTTGTTTTATTTCTCATTTAATACTTCTTTTTTTGTATACTTCTTGTTCTTTGAGATGTATTATATATTAATATTATGAAATAGTAGAATTTTATATAGTCAATTTTCTATTTTTAATTTGACTGTTGGAAAATCTTCATTAGATCAAATTTTAACATTTAAGAAAGTTAATATTGAAAAAAACTAATATCCAGAAAAAGTAAAAAAATGTCGATTTCTTAGTTAAAAAGAAATAATAATTGTATATGATAAAAAAATAAAATTAATTTGAAAAGGGTAAGAAAGGTATTAATCTCGTATTAAGTAGATGGAAACAGTTTCTCTGTTGCATTATTAAAACCATCAAATGATTACTTGAATTTCATTATTAATTTGAATATATTTTTTAATTTATAATTTAGTGAGATGTAATAGATATATAAGAATTGTTATTTTTTTTCAATTCTGTTTATTTAAGATTGTTAGATTTCATTGGAAATTTGACATTATTGTGGATCGAAAAAAAGCATTGCTCTTTTTTTGTCTATTTAACCCATTCCTTACCGGAAAGAAATTAAAACATGATATAAATTATTCTAATAAATTTTAGTTTTTCTAAATTCATTTCATTAAACTAGGCGTGCAAGTTTTATCTTCATTTTAATTCCCTCTGTAACAAATTAATTCCAAATGAAAGCCTTTATATATATATATATATATATATATATATAATTGTATTTTTACTGATTAATTATAAAAAATGTTTGTTACTAAAATTTTAATATTATTTATATAACCCTAATTAGAAGTAAACTAGGTATGAGTGACTTTAAAAATCAGCTTTTATTTTGTGCATTCTTATTTTATTTTTAAGTAAAATGTTTTTGCTTACATTATGTATTGATATTTTTTAATTTATTTGATATTTACTTCAGATGGCATTGTCTCCTAGAAAATCAGCAGAATACATTGCAAATCACGCAAAGCATGTATCTATATCAAAAACTGGAGTTGATAAAACTTCTGAATTAGTAAGTAATTGATTCTAAAAAAAATTAAATATATACTTTAATTTGTTTTTAAAATCACTTTTTTTAAAATATTTCATATCTTAATCATTATTAGAAATCCAAAATGTTTAATATGTATTATATATATTTTTAAATCTAAAATAGTTCAAATTAGGTTATATCTATAAACTATAAATTTACGAAAAAATGAACTAACTCTGATAATAAAAATAAAATAAAAGATATTAGTTTTTTAGACTTGTCTTGAGAGAGAGATACATTTAAATAAACTTTACCATAAAATTTGTCATGTTCATATTTTGACTATGCATTTACAGAATAGGAATGGAGGGTTTGCTGATGTTTGTAGAGCAAAGAATAATGATTATATTGGTGGAAATATAGAAAGCATATACTGATGTAATGAATATTTCGAGCAACTACTCAATTCCAAAGAAAATAATTTTGATTTTAACTTATATACAAGAAAAGACAACTTGACATTAGCCAATAGAAAGAAATGGTCAAGAATTTTAAAGGAGGTCAAGGCTCTTATAAGGAATGTAGCATGAGGATGATATACAATTTAGATAAAAAAGGCTTCATTAATTATTTTTACTACTTTTATGTGCAATTGATTTATTATAAATATCAGCAGTATTTGTGATAAATTAATTGTAGTTTGGAGACTTATATACAATTAATTTATCATTCAAGTTGACCAAAGACAAATTTTATCAAGTAATTTATGTGCAACTTTAAAAATATTCAGAAATTGTTTCTTAGTTTTTAAGTGTACATGAATTACAGCACAGAATTACAAAAACAAGAAAAATTTCTCAAAAGACAAGATATCCAAAATTCTGATCTGCTCATGATAAAAAGCCAAATATGCGAACTATCTATATTCATATAAGATAGAAAATAACAGGACATGACAAATTCCACCTAATCATGCTTGGTATCAGCAAAATAGCCCTGGGAAAGCTCTAGAGCTAAAAGGCGATAGGAAACTACAAAAACGCAATTACAAGACTAGTCAGTGGTCATACATATGGATTGGTGTTTGTGCAGAGTCACTAGACCTACCCTGTTTACCTGAAATGCAATCTACTCCAGGCTATACCTGAGCATTTGCTATCCTGCATGGGGCTAGAGAAGAATTTCATCTTGGAGAATCCAGCGATGATATTTGACTTTCTGTTGATGAACAGTCTTTTAGACTTGGTCTAGCTAGGCTCTGGGCCAAGTGGAATAAGTAACAACAGCACTATATTACCAGATAGAGAAATGAAAAAAGTCAAGCTGTAAAATTAAAATATTCACTGCCTAACTTTAAACCTACTCAGAAATAATTATCAAAAATATAAGAGAATAAAGAAATTGCCATAAATACCAAAATACATGAAAAGCTATCTAAAATTTGCTTATAAACATAGATTTTAAACAAATTAGGTTTTTAGTGATTCATTTAAGGAAAAATATTTTTGCTATAATGAACCATATGATGTTATTTCTCTCATTAAATATAGAGGTGAAAATTTGTTATTTTCTTCACAAAAGAGGGATCAATGATTGATAGTGAAATTAAAATTAATCTTATGTGTTTCTGTAATATCAGAAACCTATGTAGAAAAAGTAATATTTGTATATTACTGGGTCATAGAGACATACTTATCTGGTTTTGAAATTTACGCAGTATTTTTTTATTTATGCCCAGATAATTTAGAGACTGTCTTGAATAAAACAGTGTGTAATTACAAAGAGAAGAGGAAAGAATGCATATCAAAATGCTTTAAAACATGTCATTGAATTGTACCTGCTTTTTAGAATTGCTTATAAACAGTGAAAGTCCAAATTTAACCTCCTATAATATGAAGAATGCTATCAGAGTTCAAAATTAAAATATGCAAAATAACAAATTTGTGGTAAATCCACAAATTACAGTGTCTAAGAGATGGATTGCTAATGATAATCTCAATGTTATTCAAGACACCTGAAGTGATATCTGAATAGACCACACTGTGGCCTTCAGTTTAATAGTTTGTGAGTTTAACTTTCAGCTGACATTTCTATGTTCTGTTCATTGTTTTTACTAACTATGGTCTTTTATTTATTTTACCCTTGTTTGCTAAAAGAAATCATTGAAGAAGTCAAACTAAAAAGAGCTGAAATGAGGATGTTTGTTCGCAGCTCAGAATGCATTTTAAATTTGAAGTTTTGTTCAAATTGTTAGACAAAGAAATCAAACAATGAGGGCTGAATTCAAATCTCATTGGTGGTGAAGTGAGGCTCTAAAATTATACATTATAAATTATTACTGTAGCCATAATTTTCAAGTTTGGCTGATTGATTGGTCACAGTTGAATGATATATGGTCCTATTTCTTAGATCTCTATTTGTAGGTGATCTTAAAGACTTAAGAAAAGTTGACTTTAGCTTCTATAGTTTTAAAAATGCTAGGTTGTATTGTGATATGAATCGTCTTTTTGGCATAAGAGATAAATTATTAAATTAAGATGAATTTTTAAAATAACCAAAACTATTTTCATGTTACATTTTTGTAACTGTAACATTTTATTAAGCAAATATTATAGAGATTCACCATGATATAATGCATTTTGTCTTTTTTTTCCCTTGTAGATAATCAAAGGTTTCGAAGAAGAAAAGTTCAGCTTGAAAAGCTGGAAAGAAAATGAATTGAATCCTCAAGACAACAAGATACCTTCAACTATTGATTGGATATTTTTTGTAGATACAATGAATTTTTCCTTTTGGTCAGAGAAAGGAAACAAATATGAAGTTACATTTCATGGGAAGACATACACTGGTTATTGGTCTTTGTGTGCAGCTGTCAATAGAGCTATTGAGGTATGATTAAATTAATCAAATTTTATGTATAGAAATTTATATTAATTTACTTAATAATGAGTTATTAAGGGATTCTGTTTTTTGTTAAATTTTTAGATGCAAGTTAAGTCGTCGTAACAGTTATTCTCAATAAAATTGTTTTTATGCATTTCCATTGTTAGAACTATTCTTACCAATCTCTTAAATAATACTTCTGTTCAGTTAATAGTACAGAATGCTCTTTAAAATGTAAGTCCCAGTGTAATTAAATCTAATGGTATAAAAAATAAGTGACAAACCAAACCATCAGTTCCTCTTATTGCCATGTATATTGCAGTTGAAGAAAATATCCTAAATAGGGAATAGATTTTGCAAACTACAGATAATGCTTAAAAATATAAAAATTATGAAGCTGTAATAAAAAGATAAATAACCATCAAACAATATTAACACTTTCGATTCTTTATTTTCCTGCAATTGCACTTCAAATATCTTTCACAGTGGATAATTTTATGACTGTTGAAAAATTTACTGCATGCTTTTTCACCATAATGGTCAAGATTTAAAATCTATCTTAGCTTTTACTATAAAAAATAAGCTGCTAATCAAAAATATTATTGCTGAGGTAGTAGCTGAAATATATTTATGCTCTTGCTTTCACAGTGATTTATGATTTCAATTTTTCACATTGGAGATGAATGGTTATAAGAGTTTAAAATTCTCATTAAACTATATCTTGAAAAACTTGAACTTTATAAACTATATGATTTTAAACTATATCTGTGAAAAAAAGAGAACCAATGAAAATTATAGATCCTAAAATGAATAAAAATATTTTCTATAAATATTTATGTTAAATTTAATTAGAAGTTGCCATGAATTTGGTAAGGAAATGCTTACATTATGTTATTCTAACTGTTTAGTGTTCTATTTAACAATCACAGTTATTTTGGTTATTTTGTGTTATGTGAATTATGTTTCCATGTGTTATCCCTAGTTTTTAGTGTGAAAGGTTTAAATTAAGTTTTTTTCTGAATTTATGAATGCAGGGCTCGGAGTTGTCCTGATATTCCTGAAATTCCTGATTTTTTAAAAATCGTCCTGAAATGTCCTTATTTTTCAAAATAAATTCTGGAATTCCTTAATTTTTTATTACATTCCTTTGAAAGTTTAATTTCAATTAATAATTTTATATTTTTCAGTTGTAAATTTTTCTTTCAGTGGAATATATTTTTTCTTTCAACTGCTTTCTATGCAAAAAAAAAAAAGAGAAAAATTTCCCCCTTTTTTGTTCTCTTTCAAACCGGAAATAGGATTGCCAAACATTCGTCTCCGCCTCGTTTTCAGCCATTGCTCACGCATGTCTGAAGTCAAAAAAATTTAGGTTTGGGTTTACCATTAAATTCTATTTGTGCCTTTACAGACAAAGATTCTGGTTTTATTAGTGTACAACTATTTACAATGATATCGAAATTGTGAGAATTATTGGCCTATGTTTATGCGCATGCGTGAAATGCTTATCGTGCCATTTTGAAAGATTTTGATGGGTGTTTTGAAGAATGTTTATTAGTAAGCTCAGAATTTTATTTTCTGAAAACAATTACTTTTCTTTTAAAAATGCCAAGGAAAACGAAATTTTCCGACAAATGGTTGGAACTGCAAGATGGGAATAAATGCCTAATCAAGACATGGTGCCGAAGTTTGACGATGTTCATTCTGCGGAGTGCTTCGTATGCAAAAGCAAATTCAGTGTTTCAAATGTGGGTTTTAGACAAGTGCTTGCGCATTCAGATGGATTAAAACACAAAAAAGCTGTGAACTGTTACAAGAATCAAACACTATTTACTATCAAGTCATCAACTTCATCTGAATCCTCGACATCGACTGTAGTAGTGAATAACAAATCATGGCTTCCCAAAACGACATCAGAGAAAACCTTTAAAGCTGAAACTATTTTAGTTTTGGTGGCAATAAAATATAATTATTCTTTTTCATCTTTGAATGATTTAGCTAACATTTACGGAGAAATTTTTGATGATTCCTCCATAGCAAAAAATCTCAAATTATCTGACAAAAAAGTCAGGTATATGATTAATTTTGGATTAGGTCCGTATTTCAAAACTCTTTTGTTTCGGGATATTGGCACTTCATATTTTGTTTTACTTTTCGATGAAACTACTACAAAACAAATAAAGAAACAGTTGGATATTTACATCTCATATTGGTCTGATAAACAAGGTAAAAATGTCATTTGTTACCTCGAATCACATTTTTTAGGGAATGCTGAAGCCAATTAAATTATAAAAATTTTATTAAGTTTTATTGAAAATAATGGTTTGAATTTAGAAAAATTAACGCAGCTGTCAATGGATGGACCAAGAGTTAATTTAGCTGTTTTAAAGCAAATAAATAGTGAACTGAGTAAGCAAAGTTTACCAGTACTAATTGATTTGGGTACATGTTGCTTACACATAATCCATGGAGCACTGCGTAAGGGTATTGATAAAATTGATTGTAATATCGATGGATTTGCTATAGATATTCATCAATTTTTCAAGCTATCTCCTGCAAGAAGGGAAGATTATCATCCTTACAGTTAGAAATACTGTAAGAAACTTTAGCTAGACATAGTTTCCTTCGTCATGTTGAGAGCCGTTGGTTAAATTTGGGCTCAGTTTGTGAGAGAATTGTTGAGCAATATGATGTTCTAAAGGAATATTTCATTGTTAAAGTACCTAAAGAGTCGAAATCTCCTCTTTCTGATAGACATTTTCGGATTATAAAACATTTGAAAGACCCTAAGACTCTGGCATATCTGCATTTTGTTTCATTCTTTTGTAAAACTTTTGAACCTTATTTACTTCTAATGCAAAAAGTCGATCCTTTAGTACATGTGATGTACAGTAAGTTAAATTAAATTGTCTCAGTATTATGTTTAAATTTTTAAACCCAGAAGAAATCTGTGAAAAAAATGGAGTAATGTTGCTACAAATTAATGTTGATTCAGGAAAAAATTGGTTAAATTTAAACAAAATTGAAGTAGGTCATGGTGCAAAAGCAATGCTGGAAGAACTTACTGATAAAACATTTCTACAAAGTATTAGAAGCTGCTACATAGCAACTTCAAAGCATTTGCTTCAAAAACTTCCTATAACAAATCCTTTACTCAAATATCTCCAGTGTTTGTCTCCTTATAATAGAAGAAAGGAAGAGTCTAGGAGTTCATGTAGCTGTTTAATTCAACTTATTCCTCATGTGAATAAAACTTCTTCAGATTTTGATAAGATGAATGAAGAGTGGATTCTTTACATGTGTGAAGATGTGACTTTGATTGTGAATGATTATGATAATGATCAAAATATCTGTAAATATTGGAATGCGGTTTTCAATATAGAAGATGCTGGTGGTTAAATAAAATATCCTACTCTTTCTAGAGTGGTTAAAGCATGTCTGTCGTTTTTGAATGTAAATTCCCAACCAGAAAGAGGGTTTTCAACTAACAATTCTGTTGTGACAAAGGAGAGAGCTTCTTTATCGGAATTAACCGTTCAAATTTTACGGATTTGTCATGATGTTATTCCAATGCATGGCAGTTCTGTTTCCTCCATTCCATATACCAAAGAAATGATTCATTATATTCAGAAATCTCATGCAGAATATGCATCATATATGGAAAAATCAAAAGATGTAACACAATTAGAGAAGAAAAGAAAGGATGAGGAAGATGTAGAAGCTACTAGTGAAAAAAAGTTTAAACAATCGCACCTATTAGAAAAAATTAATGAACTTGAGGAAGTAAAGAAAAATTTGCTTGATAATCAGTGTGTAGCTCAAAAACTTTTGGATGATGCAACTAAAAAAATAGCATGTGCTATCAGTGATGATAATGAGTGATGTGAAAGTTGGACAAATGGTGCTGTCTGCTGCTAATGCAGAGATTGTATCTGTGAATGATAAATTAAAAAAGTGCAGTATTAAATTATTGGAATTAAATGCTAATGCATCCAGTTCAAAATGAACATTATTCAGTTATACATAAATTAACTGTTAATTTAAAGCATTTATCATGTAACTTATTAATTTTCAGAAAATGTTCAGTATAAAAAGTTTAAATTTCTATATTATTTTTCGTATTGTTGTAGTAAAAATTAAAAAAACTCAGAATTTATTAAATAGTTTATTCCTTTCTAAAATGTGTTTTATGCATAAAACAGAAATTAATATGTAAAAGTGTGAGAATCGAAAGCACTTAGACACAACATCTGGCCACACCTTCCTCCCCTCCTCTTCGAGACCAAAAGAAAAAGTTGGCGGAATGATTACAGAGAGGGGTATGAAACAGAGTGTACATGTCTCTGGAACTTGCAACTTCTGTTTTGGGTGTCCTAAGCCATTAGGATCGTTATGATTTGGAGACGTCAGTCTCATAATAATCTATTTGTTTAGGCTTCTTCAGCCATCTTATATAAGGGATATATTATTGGAGACCATTATTTACGAATAGTTAATTGTTTGGGCTACTTTAGTCAGCTTCATTAGTTAATTATGTGTGTAAGAGACGCCAGTCTCAAAAATTTATCTATCGTCTTCTCAAGCCATGTGATTGATTTCAAATGCTTGTTTTGTGTTGTGATGCTCTAAAAAAATAAATTAAAATTAGCATCTGTAATTTTCTTCGCAATTATTTCCCCCGAACATATGCACTCTGATTTACCATTATCGGATTACCAATTCAAAATAGAACCTTGGGAACTTTACTAAAAGTAACATTGGTTTTCTTTAATTATTGAAATATGTCCTGAAAAATGTCCTGATATTTCTTGAAAATAGTGTCCTGAAAAAAATAATTCTGTACTCCGACCCCTGTGAATGGAATTGTATCCTTTTTTATTTATGTACAGTCATGTTTGTAAATGTCAATTTGTGCGAATAAAAATTAAAAAAAAAAAAAAAACATGGCATACATATAAAGGTAATTTATAAAACAAAGCAAAAAAAAATATGTTGTAGTACCCATAAAACTATGGTATTTGTTTGGTGAAATAATTGGAAAAGACATCTCCTTTACAGAAACTTAATAGCATATGTAATTAGTAGAAATGTAAACACTTATGCTTTGCATGTATTGCTATACAGTTTGTACAATATCTAGGCATACTACATGTAAGAGTATCATGCTGATTTTGAGAAAAATTACACAACTTGCCACAGCTCTGGTATAGATGTAGAAGAGGATTGATGGGCTGTAACTCATTGTTGTTGCATATCCCATATATGCTCTATCTAATTCCTATCAGTCACAATTCCAAATGGGTGATGTACTCAGAGTAAAACATTAATTTAAAATGTTCACACAGGGTATTCTATATTTCTGGCCTCTAAGCAATGTTTCAGAATTATATGCCGGTAAATTTGGTCTGTTATGGTTCTAATTTGAGCATACAGATCTGTTCTGCAATTCAGAAGATTTTTACTTTAAAGGAGCAAACTTTCACTATTATAATAACGTTCAATAATGTTGTATTAAACGTAACAAGACCCTACTGTTCCCTATGGAGGCTCAGCATGAATCAGATTACAAACTAAACCATGACTTGTTGGAAAGCATCACACTTGCCCTCTATGTAGATGTCCTGATTACTTATTCTCTACACTAAGTCAACTAATGACAAGTTAGTTGCCATGAGAAGAACACATCTGACGGAGCTGAGAACATATCATCTATGCAGTGTCAATCATCTGTAAAATATTTTCCTCAAAACTAGTGCCCATGGCCTGTGTTGGATAATTTTTGATAATTAGTGGTCATTTTGTGGTATTGTAATTTGGGGATGATCTAAGCTCTTGGAACTATTGTCAAATCCTAGAGCTGACAATGTGATTCTGAATTCCAGTCAGATAACACTCATAAACTATATTGAACAATATATAGTATTTCATAATATTTGTAAACAGATATTTTTAATGTACAAAAATCTAATTATTCATATATAAATGTATTTTTTATTCTATTTGATAAGTTTTGAGTTTCATTGTACATTGGGAAATAAAATATTAATCGATTTAAAATAGGAAGGTTATGCTATCACTCTTCCATCCTTCTACTCAACAATATCTATGGATACAATGAGGCACATTTTTAGATCAGACTCAGGAATTGAGATGCCGATGCTTGCTGAAAGATGCAAAATACTCAACGAGACAGGGAAATGTCTAACTGAAGTGAGTTCCCCTTACTGTACCTTCATAGTTATATGTATAACATGTATCACAGAATCATTGAAAAAAAAATTTTTTTTTAATTCTTGCTTTATTTAGTTACGAAAATTTTGGTTTAAATTACTTTTTCATAATTTTATTCAAAAAGTAATTAACATTAGGCTTAATTCTAAGAATATTTTTTGATTATTCAATTCAAATATACTTTTTCAAAACATATCTGCATTTATAAAAGCCTTTGTGAATAGTTTGTTGTCTATTCTCCAAAAATTCTGTTTGGCTGTGTAAGCTATTAGATTTTATTTATTATTTTTTATTTTAAAGTGTTTTTCTGCTAAATTTTTACAAATGCAAAAATTCTAACATTGATTTTTTTAAAAGTACTTTAAACATAATGCTATATTTTTAATTTAAAATTATATAACATTTAAAAGGACGAAAAAGTTTGTTAATGAATAGAAATGTATATTGTAGTTACTGTAGAAAAATACATGTCCAATATTAAATTTTCCTGAAAATTTAAATTTTTATGTTTATACATATCACTGAAATAAGTAATGTATGCCTCAGGTAATGGAATATTTTTTTTGTTTGAAATAATGATCTAAGTTTAAGACATGGTGCTCTTATGCTGTAAAATTTTAAATCTGAAATAAAAATTCATAATAAAATTATTATTATTTTTTTTTAAGTCATGCTAATATGGCCTAGACATTTTCAGCTGACATCGTCATTCTGCTAATGTGCCTTTTGAATTCATACATCATCATTATTAGTAATTCATGTGCTGAATTCAATTAATTTTATTAAGACAACTGAAAATCTTGAAATAAATCATTAATACTGCAAATATTTTTTATCCTCAAATCTGTTCAGCATAATGCTAAACCCCAAATGAAAAAACATGAGGATAAATGGAGATTTTTTAATCGTTTTTTTTTCTAAAATTCTTAAATCTCTGATTATGTACTAGATTTAGCTTTAATCCTTTCAATTATTTTAGCTGCAAAATATTGTTTACAGAAAAACTATGCATTAGTTTTTTTTGCAATTTTAAAAGTTTTATATCTAGAAAAGTTTGAAAAGGATAGTTAAAATGAATTATGTTGCAAATTATTTAATAAACTTATTAAGATATACAATTTCTTTTAAGTTTTTTTTATAAATATGTTATTTTTTATATGATGCCAAAATATTCATCTTTAATGTATGTTAAATGCTACAGTATATTTATAAATGATTTTTTTTAAACAAATTTGTAATAATTGAATTTTATATTATTGTGACATGAAATCATTTTTATTAACCTTCATTATATAAAACTAATTTTTATTTTATCAATAGTTTGCTTAATACAAAAAAAGTTAAGTAAAAAATGTTTTGAAAAAAAATATTAATTTAGCAAACACAATTTTGTATTAAAGTTGTCTAAAGTCTTATGCTACTAAAATATTTATTTCATTAAATTCAATTATTAACAGTACTTCAATTCTTAAAAAAATGTTAATTATTGTGATATATTTTGAATATAGAAATTTGAAGGTTCTTTTACAAACTGTGTTAAATTGTGCAAAAACAAAGCCAAGACTTTACTGCAAATAATTATCGACTATTTTCCATCTTACAAAGATGAAGCAGTGTTTGAAGGACAAAGAGGTAACTTTTAACACATTGTTATATGATACTTTTTTCATTAATCAAAGCTCTTATTATAATATGTTGTGTATCATTATATAGTATCATTCTACAAAAGAGCTCAGATTTTAATTGGTGATATCTGGGCTTGTTTTGAAGGTCAAGGTTATGGGGCATTTGAAGATATTGATTCCTTGACTATATTTGCAGATTACAGGTGTTGTACATTGTGTTCATAAATTTTTTAAAATCATTATAACATCTGCACTGATTTTTATATTTTAACAGAGCCTTTAATGTATAAAGACTATTTTTTCTCTGTAAAAGATAATAACTCTTACATACATTATTTATTAGAAAACAATATTTAAAATTTCTTATGTAAATAAAAATCTGATAAACATTTATAAGTCATCAGGTGTTTGGATTATCGATTTAACTAAATTTTAGAATGATGTTTTAAGTTTTAAATATATGTATCATGAATGTTTTTTATTCAAAGAAATTACAAATTTCTTATATTTATTTCATATCAATTATTTATTGAAATTTATAACTGTTAGATTTGCAGAAATAAGTATTGCACTATTTGATATTTACTTTTGTATTTACATCATATTCATGATGCATATATTTTAAAATAATTTGAAGAATATTTTTAATATTATTTCTATACTTTTCATTTTTTATGATAAATTTTTATTAACTTAAAATAAAAATATACTTGTTGCATTTGATTAATCAAAGCCATTGTTACTAAACCAATACCACAATTATTTGACTGACTGTGTGACAATATCAAGAGTTAATTTTTTAATGTAAGTTTTTGCAAAAGTGTCTTGAATTTATTGTACTTTTCTACAATGCATAAATGAAAATAATAATGCAAAAATCATTAAATTTTCTTTTTTGGCAGTTTTTGTTGCTTTTATATAATCTTATTTATTTTGTATAAGTAGCATCTGATATTAAGTTTTAAAGTTCTTATATGGAATATAAAATTATGTATATTAATTAATTATTAATTATGTATATTAATATATTATATAATATAAAATTATGGAATATAAAATTATGTATATTCCATAAGAAATTATTATGTATTTATAATATTTGCAAAATATCATAGTTATTGTGAATTAAATTATATTTTTTTAAAAGAAAAAGTAAAAATTTATTTAAATAACTACAAAATATTTAAATATCTATACATATATAATATATAAACCTACTTAAATAGCTACAAAATAGAAGTTGACACTAAGGTATTTTCATTTATACAATCTTTCAAGTTTACTATCAAATGAAGTTAAATAATTTTTAGCATATTGTAATCTAAGTATTGGTGAAATTACACAAATATATCTATGGATGGAGTACTTTGCAAGTATTTGGTATTGGTAACAGCACATCAAAACTTAATAACAAGATTTTATTTTTTAAATTTTAAGAGTCACATGTAAGAATATAGGAAGTCCACATATAAAAATTAGCTATGTATTACCGGCGATTATTAAACACATTTTTATTTCTAGGTTTTGTTTGATTAATTTGCTATATTAAAAATTTGTATAAAAAATATCTTCATTTATAATGGAAAATACAATCATATATTTATGACATATTTAATATTTTTATTACTATATTAATAACTAAAAATATGATTCTAATTTGAAAAGATACTTTTACATAAATTTTGAAGGAATATTTTTTTACTTCATGTTTTAGACATAACAAAGTTTAAATATGTTTTTATTTTCAGAATTCCACAAGTATTAGTTCATTTTGGAGCAATGATCTATTCTGAAGAATTGTTGCAAGCACTAAAGGAAGGTAATTTAATACATAAATATCTACTTTTACTCAATTTTTAATAGCGAAATGTCATAAAAAGTATTATATAAAAGCAATATAATAATATCAATAAAATATAAATAAAAAATAGTGTAGAAATATTCTACATTAATTTTTTTAAGTACGTTTACAGTAGTCACATGATAAATTTTGAATCCTTTAATGAAAAACAGATTTCCATAAGCACGCATTTTGTACTAGATTTTCTACTGGAAAAATAAAAGCTTTTATTTTGATTTATATATTGGATAT